>LGRX02034189.1:0-69927 GCA_001247695.2 Cymbomonas tetramitiformis
TCCTTCAATATAACTTATATAATTCTATGGCGGTTTGCCCTCCAATTCTGGAGGGAACCCCAGGGGCAGTGATTCGGCTGCATTGTGCGAGCTGTAGCGTAGGGCCCATAGCCATATTTCGGTGCACAGGGGTCGAGTCGTAGGTCCCTTGGGATAATTTGTACGCCGTGGGGCAAACGGGGGCGAGAAAAACCTGCAAAAAGTTTGCAGAATTTCTGGGGTCAAGTCATAGAAGTCCGGAGGGGGTAATCAGTGTGGTGGGTGGGTGAACTGAAGGTGGGCTGTCGAGTGATTCCCTTGATGGCTAAGGGCGTGCGAGCTACTCGGATAGTCCACAAGACATGCCTATAAGTCCCCTGAGGGGTGGGGGGTGGAGGGGTGGGAGAATAGTGGGATGACAGCCCGAGGCTGGCACTCGCGAGAGGTCTACGCGACTGAGTAAAAAATGGTATCGATTTTCTGGAAAAACTGGACCGTCATAGAGAAAAACTTTAAAAACTTTTGAAAACCCTACAATTGCAGACACTGCACACTCAGACTGTGTAGCTTAACGCTAAGAATTTGCTCGACGGGATTGAGCATACTGGTTGCAGTTGAATACTGTTGTACTGATACCCTAGATCATGTACGGCGTGCCGATATTTAATTAATCTTCCCGTGTTTTATCACCAGAGTTTCTCCATGCGCGTCTGACGAGATTTGAGGAGTTTTGTCATTTACGAAGGGGACTTGTCAAAGAGTCTGTGCAAGATGGAAAACGACCCTGCGCCAGCACCCGACAAAACCCTGGGGAGGCGACTTAAGTCCATTCCACCTTCCGCGTGGTTTGGTTTTTTTCTGGCACTCACGGCATTTGTTCTCACTTGTTCTTCTCTGTGGATTTGCTGGTATGAGCTACACTATGATGACGGAACACTCGAGTATTGGTGTAAGTGCCCTTTCCATGTGCCTTTTTCTTCTATTTTGGTTTCTGCACGTGTATGAAGCGACGCAGATTACCGAGGCTCCTATTCAAACTGCAATATACTTTGTTTTCCCCCTATCACAGATATCTCACTGTCATGTAACCTAGAAATCGTAGCAAAAATAGGTGCTAATGTCTGGCTGTTCCAACGTCAACGCTTCTACACGTCCTGCAGCGTCCTGCAGCTAGCATGTTAACTTGCTTACATGGCCCAGTGCACTGTGCACCAACCTGGACCAAGTTTATCTCTAGCTATGGTCGAACCCTGAAGCCTGCACTTAGAACCTGAGAGGTCCATGCTCAAGCGCGAGTTGTTAAAACTGAACGCTTACAGCTGACGGCCGTGCGTTACTTTTTCGCAGATCGCCTTTGGCTAGACCGTATGCGCGGAAAAGGCGAAGTCACTTCACCACTCTCAGATGAAAAAACGGTTGAAACCGATTGGGAAGATATCGACAACTTCGGCAAATATCTTGATGCGGGAAGAGCGGCCAGTATTTGTATCTACAACTCGTTGTTCATTCAGTGGGCAGGCCTCACTTTTGCTATCCTGGACTTTCTTGCACTATTTCCTCCTGCATTGCAGGCGCTGCGTGTTCGAAGGTGGGCTTCCCTGTTGCGCCTAGGACTTCCCAACTAAAGGAAGTCGGGCTCCAAAGCAGGAATCGATGGCCCAAGGCTCCAAAGCAGGAATCTTTAGCCCGAGGCTTCTCTTTTATTTCCTTGTACACCTGCGAGTTAATGGAACGTCCGTTTAACGGATATGTTTACTCTTGGTATTTCAGAAACCTCTTGGTGGACTCAGCTACTGAGATTTCCGTTCCAAAGAGTTTACTTTTTTGAGACTACGTGTCCTTCACTTTTCCCGAAGTCTGTACAAATACAGAGTTGTACTTGAAATCGTTAGTGTGCATCGTGCTGACGATCCAGACACTTGTCTCAGGTGGTTCTACCGTTTTCTGTTCACATGCGCGGGCTTGGCCTTGATCTTTAGCCTGGTGGTTTTTCTCATGATTATGAATTTGAAAGATGACGACGGAGACGACGATGAGTATAACTCCAACTCGAACCAGGTATCATGTTACCAGTGCAAATGTTAGCGGGCCACAGACATGCGAGGCTTGATCCTCCTCGACCTGCGTTCGCTATGTACGCCTACTGCCTTGTTTAAAGTTCTCACCTTGTTTTTGACTCGGGGCTTTACACCAGAACTATATTGGAATCTATTTCATTGTCGTGGCGATCCTAGTTCAGTTCTTCGCCGCCTTCCTGATGTCGGAAGTATACGATCCAGCGGACGAGAGTGGGGAGACGAAGCCATTCTACGAGTTCAGGCAGTCCAGCGGTGCGCCCGCCCGGCCATGCCGGTCTTTTTGTTTTAAAAAGACGCCTTTGCTCATTCTGCAGTTTGTTATGCACCACGTCTTCCCTTCGCTCGCAGGAGATACTTTCCTTCAAGCTACTCCTGCCAGGGAGTTGAAGTCATCCACCGCCGAGCCTACCAAAAAGGAGGACGAAGAGGAGTTTTCTGCGTCAGAGCTCGCAATCCCAATGGACGAGAAGATGCCGCACGCTGATCAACTTACTGTCCTGCTCCAGATTGTTGCGTATACCGCGTTTCTCATGCTACTCATGGCATGTTACCTTCCATGGTATGTTCATGGCCAGTACCCGGATTCCATTTCATATTCGAGCGAGGACACTCGAACCGTCCGAGTGTCCTTGCTTGCGAACCGAATCAATGCGCTTCCTTTAGATCCCTCACCTCGGGCTTCCTTTAGATCCCTCACCTCGGGCTTCCTTTGCCGCGCAACGCAAAGGTGCTTATTGAACACTGCACTGGTGGGCTATGCGGCAGGTATGAAGGGAGAAGTGATAAGTCGCAAGACGAATGCGAAGAGGAAAGCTGGCCGTTTCTGGGCGTCAACTGCCCTGTTCGTTCCGTTCAAGTCTTCTTCACTAAAACCAGGGTATGTTTTCACTTCTGGACTTGCTCCGCCAGTTGAACAGTCGACACTGCAGTTCACTGTGGTCAGGCAGTCTGTCGGCATTGCGGAGCAATAGTGCTGAACAGTCGGTAGACACGGCGGAAGACTTCGATCGAACAGTCGGTCTACACTGTAGTTCAGGGCGGTCGGACGGCCGATCGACAGCGCGGACCTGCATATCAAAGTGCAGGCAAAGTACGACAGGAGTGGCAGTCAAGAGGGTCTGCTGGGTAGTCGGCGCTATTACGCGCTGCAGAAGCGCTCTCCAGTCTGTTTACTGAGACCTTGCTTGCAACAGATCTGCCGCACAGACGACTACACGTGCGACACTTATGACTTGGGCGACCTCGACACTGAGACTGACGACTTTGAGAGTGCGGGACTGGTATGCAAAACCAACCAGCTGAATGTGTGATACAGCCGCGGTTGTCGTGTAGCCATCAGCATCGTATGCTCTGCACGATCTAAGCCCACGCACGGCGTGCCAGAAACCGCAGGCAGCAGCACCCAGTGCTCTGCCTACCTCAAGCCGTCTTTTATTGTGAAAACCTACCCAGCTGAACCCCAAGCTACCCCCAGCTGAAAGGCAGCTCCGCCCTTCCAATGCGTTGCTGAAAATGCATTGGCGCCTGTTGAAAGTTTTGTGTAGAGTGTGTCGTATCTTGGAGAGTCCCTGGATTGAATTTTGTTGTCATGGAGATGGTAGCAAAACCTCCTGAAGCATGAGGAGACGTTTACACTCAAAAGTCTGTTTGTGCTAGTGAAGAGCTTGGGATGAGGACAGCCAGCATTTGTGTTTTACTCGGGAGTTGAGTGATTCGACGGTTTGCCTCACGGGAGCTTGCAGAAGTGCAAGTTGTGGTTTCCTCGGTACATCACCTGTCTGGGCTGTGCTCTGCAGGCGGCGCATATTCTTGTTGGAATTGCTGTTATACCTTCAGCGCTGCTCACCCTCTTGCCTATGACGCACTTCGTTAATCAGGTGCAGAAATCGGTCCTTTCTTCTTACCACTCCCCAGTTCATAAAGCCGGTAATAGGCGACGTGGTCTCTCACACCATTGGGGCTGCCGCTGCCACAGGATGCTGCAACTTTCTTGAGGACATATTACGTGATCCCGTGGCTTGGAGGTTTTGCAACTTTCCTTTCATGCCTTGCACTCATTATCTATTACGCCATCATAGCTGACACTGACGAAGTCCCTGTGATGTCTTACGACAACACCGATGGCGTCACCTGGGTGCGCATCGATGCCCTAACGCCCTCAGGCAGCCAGCACTGCGGGCTGCTGCGTATCTAAGCCTCGCTCAGGTTACGCAGCAGAGGCGGATGAGCACCACCGCCTTCTTTGGGCCATCTTCTGAAGTCCCATCGGTTCATGTGTAGAAGCACGCTGCACATCGGGCTCATATATCAGGTGCATCAGCACTGTGCGACTGCGCACGGCTGGCGCGGTTGTGGCACGATCACGCAGAGCATATCTCTGGCAGTCTGGGCGATGTGATCTATCAGGTGGCACACTTCGCCACGTTGTTTGCATTTGCCAAATCATCCTTTCATCTGTTCATGTGTTCCTGATACAGCCCTGTGCGACACGACGCCACAACATAACGGCTGCGGCTGCTCTGTATCAGCGGCTTCTGTGGATGATAAATGCTCGTCTGGGCGGATGTGGGTTTGTCGGCGGGATGCAACTGTCCTATTTTGCGTGCTATTGGTTCAGAGCTATGGATGGGGTTTCTGGTTTACTTTCGACTCGGGCTTCACGGCAGTGCTTGGTAAGGAAGCTCATTTTTATGTTTCTTGGTTCCTGTGTTGTTGGTATAATAGTGTACCCACCACATCTTCTGCAAATGCATGCCCAGGTCTTCATGAACCTTGTTTCCCAAAACGTGAGTGGCATCTCGATTCCGATTTGAGCTGCATAAAGGCCGCATCGATCCGCTGCTTGAAAGCTTTCTTTTGTCGGCAGTGTAGGCATGTATCTACTTCCGCTTCCCATCTTCTGGCATGCATGCCACCATTTGCATTTATCAGCACATACACAATTTGATTGAGGAATGATTGGAAGCGGAAGTGCATGTGCCCAATGCGAGGATGGAATCGCTTTCAGCGTCTGTTAGGTAGTTGTTGCCACCTGTGCGGTGAATACCCATGGACTCACGGAGGGGTTGGCTTCTACTGATTTGGAATATGTTGGACAGTTGTGATGATACGAGGCCTTCACTTTCACTACTCCGATCCGATGTCCAAGTTCTGGGAGCGAGTAAAGGTGACCCATGAATCGTGGCGCGAAAGCACTCGGGAATATATACACCGAATGTGGTATGGAGATGTCACTGAAGGTTCTACCATTATCTCATCGCAGTCAACTCCAATCAATGTTTCGTCAAGCAGCAGCCATGCTATCTAATGCGCAGCCGGCGTTCTTTGGTGTATTTTAGGTTGCTACACTTCTCTTTGCGAAGAACAATCACATTTGCCAAAGCACAGTACGAGTGAATTCCATTAAAGGAATAACTTCATTTTTGCTAAGGGGGTCATTTCCCCCGTGCTACAGAGTTGAGCATATATCCGATCATGGTTTTGTGCTCGTGATTACACTTTCTTGTATAATCCATTTCAGTGGGACCATTATCCATGTCATGCAACGCGATAATAGTATACTGCGGTAGGCGTGCAGATATATGGGAGTACAGTCAAGTTGTAGAATAAAAAAGAATTAATTTCCCAAAAAATGCGTTTAAATGCATGTGCATATCTTCCTCGAGATATCACCGCTACAATTCCAACCCATAAATCTTTTGCCAAATTATAAAGCGATATATTCTGCCATGGAACTATCATGGGCTGCATGAGCTCATAACATGCAGCGTTGGGTGCCGCTCGTCTGACGTGGCCGCAACAAAGTCAAAATGTGCATATGACTTTCGCAAGTGCTCGCGCACCAACATCCAATTTCGTGCGGTTTACATGTCAATCTCAATCGTCCAATCTTCGGTGCGTCCTAGCATTATATGCAGTACGACCCTACCGCAGGTGCCCCACGATTTATGATGATCAAAGTCTTCTAGAAACCCTGCAGTAAAAGTTATGGGGGGTGGCACTCAGGGGATTGTTTATAGGGGGTTCACCCTCACCCCTCGGCCTAGGCCCTAAGGCGGATCCCTAGCAGTTGCCTAGCGGGAAGTTGGCGCTTCTATATATACATCGCTTTATTGTGGGACCGAATGAACGATGTCGGGGGTTGCCCACTCGGCCCGGGTTTATACATTCCAGCGGTTCCGGTGAGTGATGGGAAGATGGTTCGCTGGACGAACCGAGTGTCGCGTGTTGTAGAGTAGACGTGGTGTTGTGGGCAAACCGCAAGCTGCCGACACTGTACGGCAGTTACGCCGCTGCTTTAATACGGTAGAGTATGACTGCCGATCGGTTGTAGGCTCGATATGGAACGGCCTGCGGTTGGAACACGCGGATTGCTATGCAGGGAGGGGACGACGTTATGCACTCGGCATACTGAGAGTGTAAAACTGACGTTGTGGTTTTGGGACTGTAGAATGCTCTACTGGAATTTCTGAATAATTATTCACGACGTATATACCATTTCCATGGTAAGTTCAGCTGATCCATTAGTCTGGTTAGGTTATCATGCAACCGCCAGGTATGGCGACAAAATACCGTGTGCATATGCGACGCGTATTTTGAAGGTCTGTGGGAGGTTTTTAAAATGTGATGTGCATTGGTTGCAAAGATCGTAAATTGATCTACTGTGAATTTCTATATAAGGGCCCAGAATTTTGTTGTTGTTGTTGTACATTGCATTGCCAAAATCGATACCGGATTTTCTGTTGTCATAAGGCCGGATTTCCTCCATGAATTCCAATGCCACAAAAATGTGCAGGCCCCAACAACGCAACACTAATTACTGCTCCTAAGCAAAAGCCGTACACCGGCTTGCCCAATACACGACTTCAACAACTGTTTTGCACTCAACCGATAATTCCGTTCCCAAATACAAATCGTTCTGCGACATCCAAATTGCATCATCCCCTGTTGACTCTTCGCTGACCGACTGCGGAACGCTACGACGGGAAAATGTCAATGTTAACCAACCACATGCAAGCGTAAAAAATAATTGTAAGATAGCACGTGGTATCACACAGAAACGGTTACATGTCCTTCTGAACTCCATTAGTGTATACATGCTCCGTTAAAGAGACGCGAATTATACAGCAATGTCAGTTTTTCACGAGGGCGAGACTCGCTATCATTGTGGGTGAAAACCGGTTCGTGTTGGTCCATACTACCCAGAAGACAAAAAGACAAGAGTGCCTTCCGGCACTGCAAGTGAACGTCATCTGTGTGTGTTTGTAGCTGCAAGACACTATATATCACGTGTTAATGCTTAGCACACATTGCGTGCATTGGCCCAGTTGGGTCATCATTTGTGGTGGCAGTAGGACTAACACACAAAATTCCACCACCACATGTTTGGTAAGATGATTCATCAGGACTGGTGAACCAGGTCCATCATCTTTGCTGCATGCGTCGGATCCACTCGAAGCTCCTCCAGGTCCCCGAGGGTCAGCATCGGAAGCACTGCCATGGTCACCTGCACCATGATGCATGCTTCCTCATCAGCATATGAGGCAAACTGGGCCCGCGTCCTTGCCCAGAAGTGACAATTGGCATCGGGCTGTTTGGGATGAACAATCACCAACTTGATACTCAAAACCCATGACACAGCAAGGACTGGACATAGGCCGGTGGTCAAGCAAAAAGGCGCAACCATCAAATGGGGATTCAGGAATCCCCACCTCACAAGATGTGGTCCAGTTCGGGACTCGGGAATGGTGTTGCCACGACACGCTCCCTCTATGCATCTGGTTGCCGAGCTACTTTGAGGTGTGGAGCTCTAAACACTCTCGAGCGCAAGAAGCAGAAGAAGGTCACAGGTGACTGAAATGTGTGGGTCTCAACATTGTTGAGCGCAGCAGAAGAAATTGCTGCGGAGCAAGTTGCCCTGGCAGGAAATTGGGTGCACCTCGTTGGTAGCAAAGGTGGTGGCGTACGCATCGAAGCCGTTAGAAATCAGCCAGTCGCGCACGGCCAGTCCATCCTCATGTGGCTGAGCCGCATTGTCGCGGGTTGCCCCCTTTGTCTCTTTCATCTGTGGGCATCCCTGGCATCCCCGTCAGAGGGTCGGATGACACCCGAGACTCCGCGGAGAAGCAGCGCAGAGCACATACGGCAAGCGCAGGATTGTAAGGGGATGCGCGAGGGAGACAGGAGATGCGAGGGGAGGGTAGGTTGACTGGAGGGAAACCAGAGGGGTGAGAGGAGTGGGGAAGGCATGCCTCGTCGGTGTCACCAGCGATGTGGCTCCGCAACTCTTCAATGAGCACTAGCATGTGCCGGCGCACTCCAACCGCCTTGATCGGCATGTCCTGCTTGCGCATCCGTGTGAGCCTAAATCAGTTTGACAGTGATGTGCCAATGTGTGCTGGGCACATGTCACCATCAGCAAGTGATCCCCTCAAGTCGCTTTTGTCAGTATGGCCCCATCCATTTTGGATGGTGCCAGGAACGCCTGGGAACGGGGCACCTGCATCCACCGGGGGTGACTGAGAACGAGGTTCAGGTGCCTACATCCCGCGCGGGCGTTGTGCATGCAGGAGTCAGTCAGAGCGGCGCCCGCGTATGCGAAGGAGTGCGATGCAATAAGCAAAGAGTATACGCGAGCCTGGAGAGGTAGCGACCTTTAGGTCCACCTCCTCAAGCATTGGCAGCACGTCCTCGTCCACCTCGTTCAGCTCGAACAGCGGCAGATACTTGCCCCACCCATTCGCCTCCAGCCAGTCTCTCAACTGCGACAAGTGCCCCCTCCCGTTCCCCAGATATCATGCCTGTCTCTATCCATGCCCAACAATCCCTTCCACTCGCCCCTCCGCTGCCACTTCTGTCCCCTCCCTCTTCTCTATCCTGTGAGCACAATCTAGGTCGCTGAGGCTGGCAAGCTCGTCGATGGTTGGTTGGTCGCTGAGGCTGGCAAGCTCGTCGATGGTTGGTTCGCTGGGCTAGCAAGCTCGATGATGGTTGGTTGTTGGCTGAAGGCTAACTTGGCTTCGTCGATGGATTTGGTGGTCGCTGAGCTGGCAAGCTCCTCGTGGTTGGTTGGTCGCTGAGGCTGGCTTGAGCTCGTCGATGGAGGGTTGGTCCGCTGGGAAGCTGGCAAGCTCGTCGATGGTTGGTTGGTCGCTGAGGCTAGCAAGCTCGTCGATGGTTGGTTGGTGCTGAGGCTGGCAAGCTCGTCGATGGTTGGTTGTTAAGCTGAGGCTAGCAAGCTCGTCGATGGTTGGTTGGTCGCTGAGGCTGGCAAGCTCGTCGATGGTTGGTTGGTCGCTGGGGCTAGCAAAGCTCCTCATTGGTTGGTTGGTCATGAGGCTGGCAAGCTCGTCGATGGTTGGTTGGTCCACTGAGGCTGGCAAGCTCGTCGATGGTTGGTTGGTCGCTGAGCCAGCAGGCTCGTCGATGGTTGGTTGGTCGCTGAGGCTAGCAAGCTCGTCGATGGTTGGTTGGTCGCTGAGGCTGGCAAGCTCGTCGATGGTTGGTTTGTTCCCTCGCAGTGCTGATGCATGCCCCAACCCGCCTCTGCCCCCACAACAGTGCAGCTGCCGCAGCGATGCATGCCTTCGCCCTGGCCCCCCACACCAGTGCAGCTGCCGTAGCGACGCATGCCTTCGCCCTGCCCCCCACACCAGTGCGGCTGCCGCAGCGATGCGTGCCTTCGCCCTGCCCCCCACACACCAGTGCGGCTGCCGTAGCGATGCCTGCCTTCGCCCTGGCCCCCCACACCAGTGCGGCTGCCGTAGCGCTGCATGCCTTCGCCCTGGCCCCCACACCAGTGCGGCTGCCATAGCGACGCATGCCTTCGCCCTGGCCCCCACACCAGTGCGGCTGCCGTAGCAATGCATGCCTTCGCCCTGGCCCCCACACCAGTGCAGCTGCCGTAGCAATGCATGCCTTCGCCCTGGCCCCCACACCAGCGCAGCTACTGTTATGCTGCATGCCTTCGCCCTGGCCCCACGGTCTCCCCAAATGCACTATGGCATGATGGCGGAGGCGCCAGCACATGTCATTACCTGCGGCGAGGACTCCTGCTCGCTCGGGCACTGGCACAGCAGGCACTGCGGCTGGATGGGCATTGCTGCCAGATCCTGCAGCACCTCCGCTGCGGTCTCCACGAGAGCGCTCTGCACAGCACCGAGCGCCCAGAGCGCAGCATCCCCTCATTGCAGGGCCTCGCATGCCTTCAGGCCGATATATCACAGACTCTGGCCGAGTATGCAGCACACGCGGGCGCGCGCGCCGCCTAGCAGACATGGCAGTGGCGCATCACGGTCGGGGCGCCAGGCAAACTGCCGGATGTAGAAGAGAGTCTGGGCAAGCTGGAACCCCACGGCCGAAATGAAAGTGCCCGTGGCTAGTACTTTCAGCAGTGGTGGTTGGTGAACGTCAGTCAATTACAACCGAAATGTGAACTAGTTTGATGCTCTGAGCAGGGTACGGCGGCAGCTTTCTTTGATGCAGATTCCAGGTGGAGGTGTATGGGGGGCTATGGCGTGGTTTAAATGGATTCCTCTCTCCATACCTTCCAGGTGGAGGTGTATGGGGGGCTAGGGCCTGGGTTAAATGGATTCCTCTCTCCATACCTTTCAGGTGGAGGTGTATGGGGAGCTAGGGCCTGGGTTAAATGGATTCCTCTCTCCATACCTTTCAGGTGGAGGTGTAGCTGGGGAGCTATGGCCTGGTTTAAATGGTTCCTCTCTCCATACCTTTCAGGTGGAGGTGTATGGGGGGGCTAGGGCCTAGGTTGAAATAGTTCCTCTCTCCATACCTTTTCAGGTGTATGGGGGCTAGGCCTGGGTTAAATGGATTCCTCTCTCCATACCTTTCAGGTGGAGGTGTATGGGGGGCTAGGGCCTGGGTTAAATGGATTCCTACGGAAGACGCAGCGGCGCTTCAGAGAACGGCGATGCATGGAGGAAAATGTGGGAGGAGGAGAGCAGGTGAAGGACGATGGGGGCGCGGACGCGGACGAAAACGCGACACCTGGCAGTTTCATGGGATGGAGGTTGGAAGGAAGATTGGATCCGGTTGCTTTCATTTTTGCTCGCGCCAGGGGCCGCAAGGCTGATCATCCAACGGCCGTGGGGCGATGCCCAGCCGGAGGTGATTGGCGCCGAGCTCGTGGAGGGGAGGTTAGAGGAGGCATGGGACCCAATCTGGATCGGGGGGAGGGGGCTCGGCGAGAGAGGGTGGGGCGGTTGCCGCTAGTGGACAGGGCTTGGGAGGACGCGATGGAGGACACAGACCATACCACGCAGGATGGGCATGGTGGCGGGACGCAAGGGTCACGGGGAACGCGATATGAGCAGTCAGGGCAGGCTTGCGGTGGGGCAGGCGAGGCAGGCAGGAGGGCATCGCAGCTCTTGGAGAGCATGGAGGATGTGCGGCGAGAGGCAGAGAATCTGCGGACGGGGCACTGACGAGGCTCGGACTGCGGAGGTCTGCGTGGGCGCAGGCGGGCCTAGCCAAGCGGCGTCGAGCGTCCAGGATAGGTTAGCTGAGTGGGATGACCTCTCATTGCCGGGCCCAGAGGGTGGGGTCTGGACTCAAGAGCAGAGCGGAACCTTGCCAGAGCAAGCAATTGCCTTGGCCGCGGAAGGAGTGGCCACTTTGATGGGGGTGAGCCACCTGCTTGAGGGGGCTGTTGGCATGGGGGAACTGGTGGGGAGGGTGCTGAGCGAGGTAAGGGGGGAAGGGTTACGGGTGGAGTTGACACATGCCGGGTCCCTCAAAGCCCGGGGGGCCATCCCGGCAGCGCACTTACAGGGTGCATGTCAACATACGGTGTCTCGTCAGCTTCTCCGCCCACTGGGCGTGGTTGATGGCCGTGGCGGAACTAGTAGCGATGAAACGCTGCTGGGAAGGCAGCGACTGGCTGGTGGACTATCGGACAGCGCGGCTCGAAGGGAGAGGAGGAACCGGGGCGCAGAATGAGGGAAGAGGCCTTTCATGCGAAGATAATGTTGCAGTTGCTGTGGATCCATACCCTAAAGCAAAAACCTGGAGCTCCTGGCCGCCATACCATGAAACAAACCGATTCGATGCAGCAAGGATATACGTGGGCGTACTGCACCAGCTTGAAGGCAAGGGTGGCTGCAGAGAAGGGGGAGGTGCAGGGAGGGGTGGCGTGAGGAGGTGGGAGGAGGTGGAGAGGGCGGAGGTGACGAGATGGGTGGAGGAGGGAGGTGGGGAGGGAGGGCGGAGATAAAGAAGCAGAGATGACGGAGGGAACAGAACAGCAACGGGAAGGAAGAGGTGAGTGTAATCGGCTAAGCGTTTCCGAAAAGGGAAAGGAGAAGTACACGGAAAGAGGAAAAGATGGCGAGGCGCACTTGCTCGTGCAAGCCAAACTCGCGAATAGCCAAGTCGATGTCCGCCTTCTTGTTGATGCACTTGATTTTCTTCACCTGCGGGGCCAGTCCGGTGCCAGCGCCTCATCTGATTCAACAGCTACACATCTCTACGCTACGCCAGCGCACCGTCTGAGTCGGCGGACACACAGCCGCCCATTCGCATCGACGGGAGAGAGAGAGAGAGAAGAGAGAGGGCGAGGCACCTTCTTCACTAAGGAGTCACCATTCTTCTTTCCTCCCGCCTGTGCGCTCTTGTGTGCGCCCGCCAAATCGTTCGCATTCCGCTTCCGCTTGTTGCCTGCTGCCCTATTGGGCTTGTGCCCTTCTACGGAATCAAGGGGGGGTCCGATGCGTCCCTGAGGGTCTCCCTCCAGGCGAAAGACCTCTTTGTTCAGGTCCAGCAGCTCCGTGTCACCGTCATCGTACTCCACCCGGTGCATGTTTGTACTGGGATGGTATGCTGCACCCGCTCCGCTCCCCCGCCCACTCCCGTCGGCTCGCCATGCCTCCCTCCATTCCCACAGCAGGGGGTTTAGCGCACTGAGCCAAGGGCAACCGTGCACAGTGCGCAAGGAGCACGCCAGGGGGCGGGCTTACCTTCGATGGTGCCAGCGTACCACATGCCGTCCCCGGGCCAGAAGACTTCGATCTTGCTGTCCACGGGAGGCATGTGTTGCAGGCGGTATTCGGTGCTGCACGTGATATCCTCCGCGTGGTCCACCTCATACTCCGCCTGCCAACCCCTCCCTCCACGTCGACAGCCCTTCAGGGTGCGGGGCAAATTCGGTGCCGCGGTCTCCACATCCGAAACCACGTAGGGCTCGCAAGCAGCATTCCCAGCGACCGAAGCGAAACCCTGTGGGAATGAGAGGGGTCGCGCGGAAGGGGGGCGGACAAGAAAGGTTTTGTAGTGATTGATCAGGTCATGGCCGATGGAGGTCATCTTGTGAGTGTCGGTGTAGTTGTTCATGTGGGGGAAAACGTCCCGAGACCAGTTGATCCGTCTCTGGCTGCCCACCTGCGCGGCGCATCTCTTCGCCTCTCACGCACAGCTCACGATAAACCTCGTTCTCGCCTGAGTAACTCAGCTTCTGCGGCCTCCGTGATCCCGCATGCGTGGCCGCCGCGCATGTGGCGGGTATATCAGCATCCACCTCCGTGATCCCGCATGCGTGGCCGCCGTGCAAGTGACGGGTATATCAACATCCACCTCCGTGATCCCGCATGCGTGGCCGCCGTGCAAGTGACGGGTATATCAACATCCACCTCCGTGTGCTATAATGGCGGCCTACACATGTTTGTCGATGGTGCATCCACACAGGCCGGTCTGTTGATGAAAGGTGAAGCGCAACCTCAGACCCTCCGATCGCCTTTCTTTGCAAACAGCACCATGAAAGGGGATCCCATGTTGTGCTTTCTTCTCTCACTAAACGTTTGCGCTTCCTTCTCTCACTCAACGTTTGCGAATCTGCAGCGCCGCTGTAGCTGCGGGTGCGCTCCCAGGGAAGAGGAAGGCGGCATGGCCGAAGGCTCGGGCATGGCATCGCCCCCGAGAGAAGCTAGCTGGGTGTGGAGGGAAGTGGTGATGCTTACCCCATTTCCGAATCCGCCGCGCGAGACCACCTGCAGCGTGCCGCCGCCACCGCGTCCCACCCCTTGCCCCCAGCCGGCTCCTCACCAGAGCTGGCACGCCCGTACGCGGCCCGTGCAGGGAGCTTCAAGGCGGCGCGGATGTATCCGGGCTCCGGGCACACACCTCCTTGCCCTACACTCTGCAGGCAAGCCGGAGAGAAGAGATAAAAGGCCCCAAAAGATGAGCAAGGGGGGCATGCACGCGAGGAAGGCCTCGCACATCATACCTGCTTGTACAAGTTGAACAGATCAAGCTTGGACCCATTGACCGAGCGTCCAGGAAAGGCCTTGAGCCCTGGGACGAGAATGAGCCCCATCCCGCCATCGTGGCTACCGCCTCTGAGCTGGAGGAGCTGTCTTTGAAAATGTGGATGGAGGGCTTCGCTTTGGAAACGCGGATGGACAGACTGTGAGACATGTAGGCGATTCGCAAAGGGCGGTCCGGGAATGTACCTCCGGGAGGCACGAGTTTCTCTTGCCCTCGTTTCAGCAGCAGCTGTACCTGCATGATGCGGTCGCAAGGAAGTGAGGACTGACGATTCGGCAGTGCGTGCGATGGCGCGTGGCAACCGCTGTAGTTGAAGAGCCCACGTTGATCTAGCCATGAGGTGGACACTGGGGGTGAGGGCCGTTGATTAATTGTGGCACAGGGCACACTGGACGCGAGGGCCGTCGATTGAGCATTCACAAATACATGAGCCAGATGGGCATCCATGGCATGGCCATGGACCTGAGCTCGGCTATGGAAGATGCACATCGAACGGCGGAATGCATGGCATGGGGGGTGGGCGTGCACATGGATATTGACATGGTGGATGCACACGGGCATGCGCACAGGCGTCGGCATCGACATGGTGGATTCTTAGATTTACAGAGCGAGGGCAGAGGCATGAATATAGGCACGGACATCCGAATTGGCATCGGCATCGACATCGATATTGACATGAACATTGGCATCGGCATCGACATTGACATCGACTTCGACATCGACATCGATATCGGCATCGGCATTTGCATCGGCATCAGCATCCAAATCGACATCGAAATTGGCAACAAAGGGATACTTGCCGCGGTTATTTGCATGGATATAGCATCCAAGTGAATGCCCTAACAAGGATAAAACCTTCGTGCAATGCTCTGAGAGGATGGGTGCTTCAAGAGGGCGTCGCTGCTCTCCGTCCGGCGCCTAACCCATGAAAGGGAGCTTGATAGCGTGACGGGCGTGGGAACCCAGAGCGCAGACTTCACGCTCCTCGAACACCTTAAAGCGCGACCAGGTCCGTTCCAAGAAAATCGCATATGCAAGCACGCTTATCCTTGAACTGTGTACTTGTTCATGTGTATATGTGTATGCCTCATCTGGATATGTGTATGTGTGGCTTATCCTTGGACCGACTCCTATGTGTGTGTGTATGCTTATCCTTGTGAATCCTTTGGCACCCCGCAGCCACAGGAGACTGCACTATGTACCCACGCCGGGGATCAAAGGATTCAGCACACACTTCGGGACACTCATCCGGATTCTCCGTATATATGTGTATATATGGATATATATATATAGATATGTGTGTGTGTGTGTGTGTGCGCGTTCCCAACTTAACCATACGTTCCCACTCCTGGGTGCTTATTCAGCTCAGAGATCCTGATCCCGCACCAGTGAGGGATCTCGTTTTGGTGGTATGCGTGGGTGCGACACAGTCGGGTCTCCGCGCCGCGACCAGCTTTGTGGCTGTGTTCATGTGCCCCCTTCAACTTGACACTGGCCATATGGCCGCGAGCCGGCAGGACCGAGGTTGAGGCCAAGGAAAGCGGGGAAAGGCGGGTCGCAGGGTGTACTCCGAGGAGGTCACAGCAGCTGAAGGCGAACTGCTATTTACAAGTTCTCTGTGGTCTAGCGCACACGCACGAGTCAAGCATCAGATCGTACGAGTCCTAGGGGGCGGACGGCAGAGGCCGTTCGAGGAATGCATGATGGCGTGTGGCCTATCCAAGGGTGCCCCTGGCCGCGTAACAAGCAGTCCTGAGAGGGCTTGCAGAAGCAGCATAAAAGCCTGCGCTTGGAACGACAAGTACGCCGGGGCGCTCCCTCGAGGAATCTGGCAGCGGTGTCGAGCGGGAGGCCCGGAGAGGATTTCACGGGAGGCGGTGAAGGGACAGCTGCAAGACGTGATTGCGAAGAGCACCGATACTTTTCAGAACCTCGCAACGAAAGGTGATATAAATCACGGATGAGGCATAAGGGTCATGCCAAGTCGGGTGAACGTGGACGGGAGCGCACTTCAACTGCAAAGCGTGGTCCAGCGACCTTGGAGGACTCAGCACAGGGGCGGGAGTCACGGGAACGGCTTGACGGGAGGGAGGCTCGGGACGAACGAGGCTTTTGAGGAACTCCTGCTCGGTACACTCGGATAGCGGAGGGCGCTGCCAGTTCGGTCCGCCGAGCTTCACCATTCGCTCGTCGAAGGTAATAACTGCGGAGCCCCACCCTTCCCCCGGGATCAACGGCGCCAGTCAGTTGACTTTGGAGCACCATAGGCATTGTAAGCCTCCTCGTGAAATCTTGTAAGCGGCCCCCAAATGAAGTCGGATCCGAGCTTGGAGGTTGGGAGCGTGAAGGAAAAGGCACACAGGTTCGAATGAAGGGAGGAGGATGTGCGGAAGGCAATAGGAGTTGACTGGAGCGCACACGTGTGGCGAAAGCAAAAGACCACTTTGACTCGCAGTCACGATACGATTAAGCACGCAGTGTTGTATCTGCGATAAGCGCAGCGCCTGATCACAATTCCTTCCAAGAGCATGGCCACGCGAGCGGGCAGATCGATTTGGGCTGATTGGTACTGCGACACGTAGAACAATGTGATTCGTCCAGAAACCCCCAAATCCTTCACACAATTCCCTGTAATACAGCCGAATATCGGCAGCAGGGTACCTTTGCTGTTGATCCTTACCAGGATCGGACTTACAAAGTTGAAACACGAGAACATGTGAAGCAACCAAAGAAGGCTTCACGCTACTCACATCTGGAGGCTCCAATTCACTGGGGTGAGCAAACTATTCAAGGCGTCTGTTCAAGGTTGAAATCGGGAGTTTAAGACCAATAGATCATAGAGTTCTGGAACCGAGGCATCTCTGTGCCACGCTGGTGCAAGTGGGTCACAGGGCTTGTGTTTGTGTGCAGGACTGTGTTATTCAAGGTGGATGGCTTAAGCAGGAAACGATTCCTCGATGCTGCGGTCGCATACATCGGATGCAGGGCGAGATTTTCTGAGTCGGGACTGACCACTTTCCTCTCACTTTCTGGGCACCAGTCTAGAAAGCGACAAGTTGCCCGCGATGTCGATATGCTTCAAGGAGGACGCTGGACACCACGTGATCTGCTGTGCAGACTGAATCTTTCACGATATGCACTCAATTCGTCTGCATGGTACCCATTTATACCTTGTTACGCCGCTTCGTATGAACCGGCTTCCCCTTAAACCTCTGAAACGAAAGAAGAGCAAACGTGAAACGATAAAACGTCGAACATGCGGATGGAAACATCACGTGAAGCCGATGAACGGAGAACAGCAACACGCAGCTCGCAGCAGGCATGTTACGATTAACGATACAGTACAGTCGAGTGCTCATACTGATACTCGATACTCATACTGTCAACTGTGAAGCTGAACTGTCTTGTGTCTATCGTATGTCTCAGGCATTCCGTCGCGTGATGAATTGAAAATTGAGTAAATTCAAAATTAGTAATCCCCGATGTCGATCCCGAGCCTACCGTTAACCGTACGTTCTTGGATGCTCTTCGCGCCTGTCGTCAAACCCCCCCTCCCGGCATGCCTGCCCCCGCCCCCCAGCTCGTTGTTCGGCGTGAGGTTGTGCGGATAGCGGAAAACCAACTAAAGCGTGGTGGGACAATAACTTGATAGAAAACCTAAAATACATCATCGTAAGATATCATTGATCAATCTGGATAGCGGAACGAACTGTTTGGATAGCAGAGTTGGTTCAAAAGAGTCAGCAGTATTCGTCTTAAATGTCGAACACCGAAAAACAGCATTTCAAATCGGCTATTGTATAGGTAGGTGCATGTTAGCGCATAGCATACCCATATGATGGTTTGGTGAGCCTTACATGGTATCTACGCTCCTTATACACATATATGAAGACAGTTTCATGCCACAAGTGCACGGCGGGAAAATGTCAAGGTTGTTATTCAACCTTTCAGACTTTGCGGTTGCTATTGAACTGTAGCAACTCGCAACAAGTATTTGGTGGGTATGAGTGCAGTCTCTGGTGTCCAGAATCATCTGCCGGTTGAGCACAATGCTCCTCATATACCTCAATGTCCTCACGCTTCATAAGCGTTACCACCATCGGGTTGTGAACCCGAGAACATTGGGCGAACTAACAGTATCGGCTGTTCGAATTAGCCTGCGTGATACCCGCATGGTGTTCAATTCATGCTTGAAGCGAAGACGCGTCCTCTCAGAACAGTTTGTTCTTCAAGAACTTGTCTTGCTTCATCATCGAGATGTTGTACTCAGCCTCTCGATGACAGATGTCACTCATGGTGAGTGGATGACAGATATTATGACTGTACATGTCATAGTCGACCGTACTGACGATACTCGACGACTGTATGTCATTATAACATATGACATGGCATGACATGACATGGTATGACATGCATGACATGGCATGATACGTATGACATGTATGACACATATGTCATCGGTCATATCCCTGACAGATCTCCCCTCTTAGAAGAGTTGTGACCTCACAATATAGGGTGCATACCTTTGTATATGTCTTTGATGTCTTTGTTGTTGAGCGGGTACCAGTCTTCTTACACCGATGAGGCGTCCCTCAAGGTGTTTTTAGGATATCGGGGGGAACTGAGTCCACTTTAACTCCCATGCAGTTATCTCACGCTTAAACGACATTTAAATCGATCGATTTACCCCCCCCACAAACGCCAATTTGGATCCCTTAGACACCCCCTATCAAGGCATTCGATAGCTCAAAATGTGCCTAACGATGCCAAACAGAACTTGGTTGCAAGCACGAACACGTATGTCTTCATATGCACCTTAACAAGCAACGGTCTAGCCGACCATGCCGTAGAAATTCCAAATGCCATAATAGCATAGGAGTTAAACCCTCACCTTAGGCATTTAGCCTTACAGTTCTTAGGATGTAGCCCCCATGAATTGCGTATCGTATTTCAGAGTGACGTTTCAAGGTATCCATGAATTGCGTATCGTATTTCAGAGTGACATTTCAAGGTTTACAGTTCTTAGGATGCAGCCCCCATGAATTGCGTATCGTATTTCATAGTGACGTTTCAAGGTATCTTCCGAGGTTTACGTTACGGATAGATATTGCGCTGCCGTTCGTATCGTATTTCAGAGTGACGAATTAAAAACGAATATGTTTGTACGGCTTGATATATTGCATCCACCTCTTCCTCCCTTCATAGAGCTTACTCCCCCGAAGTTCACAGAAATACTATGGAGAGCCCGATTTTGGGGCTTGTTTTAATGCAAACGGAGTGGGCCCTGCTTAACGAGATATTGGAGGGTCTCTATGAGTCCACTTTAAATCCTTCACCCGATCTGCCCCAGTGCTCCTTTTATTTTTCGGTCCGGTACGCGCGCTTTGACGAACATTTCATAGAGTGGATTCGACAACGTACTAATGTGAAATTCGTTTTAGTTATGTGTGCCAAGCATAACTCAGGATCACAACTCCGCCCACCTCAGTATCCGGTAGCTGCGGATTACTGGCCATAAGATCCGAATGACAAACCACAGTCTGGCAAAGGTAGCATAGCAGTTGTTATTTATCCACAGATAAGGTACCCGCATATATGAGTATCTGTGCAAGGGTATGATTTGGTACAAGGCTCACTACACGTTAGCAAGGAAGGATCAATTTCCTGCTTCTTATGCAACATAATGACAAAACATTAAGAGCAAGGTATATAGATGATCGACATGTATTAGTATATATTACAAGAAGTAAGGGCAATAGGCTTAATATAATGTTAGCCTTTGCTGGATTCAGTGACCCGTAGGTCATAACTTATTCTGACTCCCGTTAGCTGTACCAGTACTCGTACAGTACTAGGTGACAGATCCCTAGGTCACAGACACCTTATATTCGTTTAACTCTTATAATCAGTTTACACTTGTATGAGAACTTATCAGTGACCACCCCGATATAATACGGTATATTATATCTCACAGCCTTCATAGGCAGCTATAATGGTTGTTGCATTGGTCAGCTCTGTGGCTTTGACCCAGGTGTCATGCTCAGGGCCGTAGCCTGCATATCGCACTAAATAGTACTTGACACCTCTAGTGATCTTATCTGAGAGTATATGTGATATCTCAAACAGTGGTTGCCCTTCTTCGGTGACCATCTGTGGCAGAGGCAAAGGTGCTTGGATTGAGTCATTGTACAGCTCTATTCTGGATACAGGCTGAACCGGATGGATACGAATGTCGAGATCCCCGAAATCTAACTCATAAGCACGTCCATGGCTGAGCACTTTAGATATGATAAACGGCCCAATGTATGGCTGCTTAAAGTGTCTGCCTGCCTCTGTCAAACCAGTCCATTGAATAAACTCAGTCCGTAGAAGAACTTTCTGCCCTACTGCAAATTGCCGGGGCATGTGAGTTTTATTGAATCTGGCTCGGTTTGTCTCTGCTGCTCGGGAAATGTTATCTGCCGCGTTGGCATGTACAGCCGAGTACTGGTCAAAATGATCTCGAATAGCATTCTGTATTGAAACAGGAGCTTCTGGCGGAATAGTGATTGCCAGATCATGCGGCGAAAGTGGCTGCGCCATCGAGTCGAGATAAAATGGTGTGTAACCAGTCGTAGCAGAAACTGTGTTGTTAATTGCAAACGCCACCAGAGGCAACTTGTCCTCCCACGAATTGGCTGAAGTATCATTGCAACAACACCTGAGGAGAAAAAATACTATCTAATCAGTTATAAACCAGAGGATGGTGAATCGTGCATCAAACAAAATGAAAAATACCTGAGGATGTCCTCAATGAAGGCATGGCTTCTCTCATTGCTTGCATTCGACTGTGGATGGTGTGAAGACGTCATAGACAATGATCTCGTACCAGTAGATTTCCACAGTGTTTGCCAGAATGACGAAGTAAATCTGGGGTCTCGATCTGAGATGATGTTCCTCGGAAGACCATGGAGCTTGAAGATATGCTGCATATATATTGAAGCAGTATGCTGAGCAGTCCAAGTCATGTTGAAGGGAATGAGATGACAGCGATGAGAGAATTGGCACATTACCACGAATATACTGTCGTGCCCATTAGTGGTGATAGGCGGGTCAGTAATCCAGTCAAGAGATACATCAAGCCATTTTGTCTTAGGCACACAATATCGTATATGTGACTGACCATAAGGTTTGTGTCTCCTCGTTTTCTGGCGTTGACACACGGGGCACTCCCGAATGTACTGAATGGCTGCCTTCGTCATTCCTGGCCAGTAATATCGGCTACGCAATAAATGAAGCATGCGATTTTTGCCTACATGACCAGAAATAGTGGCTGAGTGGCACTCATGAAGTAGAATGTGGCGAAGCTGTGTGATCTCACCGTCATCTGTAGGAACTTTGGCAGTAGGTGGAATGTAAAGCTGTCTGCCAAAAATGGTCTTGCGATAGATCAATCCCTGAATGAGCTCGAAATTGCTGACTGACTGTGATGATGTCGATGATGCCGGCTTAGATAATATAGTCTGTGCAAATGTGTCACGATCATATTGAGATATAATAATGTCGTGAAGCTTGTGACCTGATGATGCAGATATAAGAGCAATGAATGTAGAATCTGTAGACGGAATGTCTCTTGAATTTGCCTCGCCGACGTCTATATGTTGCAGACAATCAGTGAGTTCAAAGAGTGTAGAAATACGGGTAAGTGCATATGCAACCTTATTCTTCTCGCCAGAAATGTGCTCTATTCGAAAGTTGTACTCGGAGAGCTCATCCAACCACCTCGCCTGTTTGGGGCTTAGTGTGGATTTGGACTGGAAATAAACCAGTGGCTGATGATCTGAGCGAACAATAGTCTCTGGAGCTCCCAGCAAGATGTGGCGAAAGAATCGGAAGCCCCCCACAATGGCAAATAGCTCGATCTCAGGAATAGGCCAGCGTCTCTGTGTATCAGAAAGAGTGACGCTGTGATAGCCACATGGCCTCATACCTTTTCCTTGATCCTGTAATACTACTTGGCCAACGTGTGTGCCTGATCCATCGACCTCCATAATAGATGGCAGTTTCTGATCTGGAAGCTGTAATACTAGAGCATGGCAGATGGCACTTTTGAGATTATCAAATGCCTGCTGCTGCTCAGATTCCCAGACAAACTCTGCATTATCCTTAAGGAGACGATTGAGCGGCTCGGCAATCTTGGAGAAATTTGGTATAAATCTCCGAAACTGGCCGACCATGCCCAAGAATGACCGAAGAGATGACTTGCCATCTTTAGTCATACGGCGTAGAGGCTGCTTACCAACGGTTGGACCATATGCCACTGGAGGATGGATAGCCATGACTGCACGGATTCTGTCTTTGATGATTGAAAGGCCTGCCTCTGAGATGTGGTGTCCGAGAAAATCAATGGATCTGACGAACAACTCAACCTTAGAAGGCCTGATGTAGAACTGATGATCTCTGCAGCGCTGTAAGAACTGTCGAACATGCTTCACGTGGTTGTCAAAATCTGGACTGTACACTATGGTGCCATCCATGAAAATGACCAAGAACTGATCGATGAAGTCAAAGAATGAGACTCGATTTCCAACACGTAGAGCGGTCGCAGGAGCGTTAGTTAACCCGAAGGGCATTACTGTCCACTCGTATGAACCATATCTAGTACGTATTGCTGTCTTGTGGATGTCGTCTGGATGGATGGGTATCTGATGGGAAAACTGGTTGAAATCAAATCTGCTAAACCATCGTGCCCCCTTAAGCTGTTCAAACGCCGCGCCCCGTGCGCCACCGGGAGCCTGAACAACGCCCGCTTCAGTTTATTCACACTTAAAAAAAAACCAACATTATGTTCCCAGAATGTGCACGTACCGCGTTATTACCAGTTCGCGGTTGCTTTCCAACATTCACCAAGTCTGCGCGCACGTCCTCCATCTGATATGAACACCACCTTCGCCCTTGGCTTTGCAGTCTATAAATTAAGCAGATACCTACCAACCATTGTGTGGATGAAAATAAAACAGCAACTGTGCTTCTTCTAGTTCTCGGCGGAACGCTTCATCAGGAAGAACAAGTAGTAAGCCTCCACGGTGCCGTACTCAAAAGCGTCGGCCGCGGGTTTTCCTGGACGTGCGCCACAGTCGATATGTCATCAACAGTGCAAACTGCGAAACATTGCATCCCGTGCTTACCATGCCCGATTCGAATGGGTTTTTTCTCGGTATCCGACAACACGAGGATCTCCCCCACACCTTCCACATGGAGGGAGTCCGCACCTCCGGGTTGACACCCCACAAACTCCATGACGGTAACCGGAGGGAAATCACCGGTCTCCCACTCTTCGCGCGACCACATGGGGTACGACACACCGCACACAATAACGTTTCCATGTCTCTCACCCTGCATGCGCCAATTGTGTATAATCCGGAATATCGTGCGCACTGTGGTCACACAGCACAAGGGCCAGGAACAACGCTTGCCGACATGGGAGGACCCCCTCGCGAGAACACACGGTGCCCACACGTTGTCCCAACATAAGCCGCACGGCGTTATCACTTGCGCTAAGCGGGACGTTCAACATGTACCACTCCGTGACAACTGGGCGGACGATCCCTGCATGTGCATCAACCCGACGGGCTACGTTTTGTCCCACTCGATGTTGGGTTGTACAACCACGTGTGTCCGTGAAACAGGAGTTTCATGAGGTTGTCCAGGGGGGGGAAGCAGATACAGCAGGAAGCGGGAATGGCGGGTGCATAGCGTACCTTGTGGCCAACCGCAGCCGCCGCGTCTTCTGAAGCGGGGGTGGCAGAGGCGCCCCCTTCAGTTGCGGCTGCTGGTGCTGCGGGAGCATCCTGAGTGGGACGCGACAATCGGAACGTGTAGTTAGAACCTGCTCATCCGGCGTGACCGACCGTGCTTGACCGTGCGTCCGCCAACCGTGCGTAACCTCATGATGGAGGGTGGGTTTCATGGGACCCGGTGAACACAAAGATAAAACACTTCAAACAACCATAAGCTGCCCACTGGCGACAGTTTGTCCCCAGCAAGCCTCCGGTTGGTATGAGATGCACCCTTAAAAAAGAAAACAGGGACAAGAGGCTTGCAAACTGCCGCATCGTTGCGCGACCGGCCCGTTGGCGATCAGCGCACGAGCTACACGGTTGAGCGGCATGGGACCCGATGACAAAAAACCCCCACTTCAAACAACCATAAGCTGCCCACTGGCGACAATATGTCCCCAGCAAGCCTCCGGTTGATATGAGATGCACCCTCAAAAAAGAAAACAGGGACAAGAGGCTTGCAAACCGCCGCATCGTTGCGCGACCGGCCCGTTGGCGATCAGCGCACGAGCTACACGGTTGAGCGGCATGGGACCCGATGACAAAAAACCCCCACTTCAAACAACCATAAGCTGCCCACTGGCGACAATATGTCCCCAGCAAGCCTCCGGTTGATATGAGATGCACCCTTAAAAAAGAAAACAGGGACACGAGGCTTGCAAACCGCCGCATCGTTGCGCGACCGGCCCGTTGGCGATCAGCGCACGAGCTACACGGTTGAGCGGCATGGGACCCGATGACAAAAAACCCCCACTTCAAACAACCATAAGCTGCCCACTGGCGACAATATGTCCCCAGCAAGCTGCCGGTTGATATGAGATGCACCCTTAAAAAAAGAAAACAGGGACACGAGGCTTGCAAACCGCCGCATCGTTGCGCGACCGGCCCGTTGGCGATCAGCGCACGAGCTACACGGTTGAGCGGCATGGGACCCGATGATAAAAACCCCCACTTCAAACAACCATAAGCAACCCACTGGCGACAATATGTCCCCAGCAAGCTGCCGATTGAGATGAAGTGCACCCTTTAAAAAAAAAAAAGTTGAGTTCAATCAAGTTGAGTTAGTGTTGAAACCTGTTACTAGCTTAAAACCTATAAGAGTGTACTGAGGCGCTCTACTTTGGTAGTGTGCTAACTTTGGTACAGTTGGTACTATGTACTAACTCAGCTGTTAGTGTTGAATACTGTTTAAAGCTAGCTTAATTAGGTTCTCGTCTTTATTTGTCTTGCCCCTATGCTCACTTCATCTTCTTTTATCTATGCCACAAGAAACAACCAAACCAAACCGGAAATTCAGTAGCCAATATTGTAGAGCGAAAAACTGAGTAACTTTCAAGAGGGACCATGATGGTTTGGCGCTCTACCTTTGAGCTAGTGCCACCAAATTTTGTACCCAAAATGTTAAGGGCTTACCCAAGAGCGACAAAGCAAATAAGGTTTCACAAGACTCTAGGTGGGCTAGTTTTCACAGCTTTTACTTGAAAGTGACTACTTTTTGGCAAGCGGATTGCTAAGTTCCTAGTAAGCACAAGACTACCAGGTCATCTAGTCAGCACTAAGATGGACAAGATGCAGTTAAACACTAGTGCCTTCTATGCCTCAAGTCCGGTCCTATCAAAGTAGGAAGCGCACCTCTATTGTGTGGCATCTCGGACTTTCACTGAGAACCTCCAAACCGATTGGTTTGGCGCTCTAAAAGTTGAGCTAATGCCACTAGAAACTATCAAACTGGGAAAAAAAAAACTGTAGCCTACATCGTAGGGTTGCGAAGCAAGATCCCATTTTCCCGATAAATCACTCAAAACATACGAATGAAGTCCCTGCATGTGTCAGTTTTTCGCGACGAAAACACAGGTCAAGTTAAAAAAAACGTGCGATGAGTACTTTTCCCGCTAGCGAAGGGTCTGAAAAACAGTGTATCTTCAAGAGGAAGATGGGAAGATAGTGAAAGAGAGTCTATTGTGTGGCATCTCGGACTTTCACCGAGAACCCCCAAACCGATTGGTTTGGCGCTCTAAAAGTTGAGCTAATGCCACTAGAAACTATCAAACTGAAAAAGCTGTAGCCTACGTACGTCGTAGGGTGGCGAAGTGAGAACCCATTTTTTCGATAAATCACTCAAAACATACCAATGAAGTCCCTACATGGGTTAGTTTTTCGCGAGGAAAACGTCGGTCAAGTCAAAAAGGTCGTGTGACGAGCGGATTTTCCGCTAGCGAAAGGTCTGAAAAACAGTGATTGTACAAGAGGGAAAATGTAGGTTTATGGAAGGTGAGGGGACGTGCATGAGACGAGGCGCACCTCTATTGTGTGGCATCTCGGACTTTCACCGAGAACCTCCAAACCGATTGGTTTGGCGCTCTAAAAGTTGAGCTAATGCCACTAGAAACTATCAAACTGGAAAAAAAAAACTGTAGCCTACATCGTAGGGTTGCGAAGCAAGATCCCATTTTCCCGATAAATCACTCAAAACATACGAATGAAGTCACTACATGTGTCAGTTTTTCGCGACGAAAACACAGGTCAAGTTAAAAAAATCGTGCGATGAGTACTTTTCCCGCTAGCGAAGGGTCTGAAAAACAGTGTATCTTCAAGAGGAAGATGGGAAGATAGTGAAAGAGAGTCTATTGTGTGGCATCTCGGACTTTCACCGAGAACCCCCAAACCGATTGGTTTGGCGCTCTAAAAGTTGAGCTAATGCCACTAGAAACTATCAAACTGAAAAAGTTGTAGCCTACGTACGTCGTAGGGTTGCGAAGTGAGAACCCATTTTCCCGATAAATCACTCAAACCATACGAATGATGTGGCTACATGGGTTAGTTTTTCGCGACGAAAACGCCGGTCAAGTCAAAAAGGTCGTTTGGTGAACAGGTCTTCTGCTAGCCAAGGGTCTGCAGATCTGTGAAACTCTCAACGAAGAGCAGAAACCTTAAGTGCACACGCCAATAACAAGGGACATACGGAAAAGATTCATTAAAGAACACAACGGTACGGCTACGAGGGTTGGTCAGTCGAATAAGTGGGCGTTGTCGAAGAAAGCTGAAAAGTCGTCGTGGTGGAAGTTTGAGGTGAAGGAAGTCTGAGGAAAACTAAATACGTGACGGTCGGGCGAGGTTCTTTCAAATTCTCGTGACACAAGTCGTCGCGAGGGTGTTGACTACATGTGACCACTTCCACGACTCAGATATGCTGGAGGTTATATTGGGGGTATAACGCCGCAAATTAATAGGTAAACGCCCCCCACCCGGTTGTGCTTGATATTGGATGGATCAAATGGAACATTCAGACCGCCCCCAAGTTCAAGAATAATAATACGAAAAATAAAATCACTTTGGCGGGCAAACTAGCGCAGTGCACACTGTTAAGGTAATGCTAAGGCGAGTATTTCAATTCGAAGCGCTGTGCACGGCTTTACTTTGCGACGTTTACAAATGCTTTTGCGAGCAGCTTGCGAGACGTTTGAAATTTATTTCGTCGCAAAGCCGAACGTTGATGCTGCAAACGCATATTTCACCATTCGCAGTATGCGTCCTATTTGGCACCGTGCTGACGAGCCTACTTGCGAATAGTATGCCGACAAGCAGAAAGGCGTGCACGGTCTTGAATTTTGCGATAAGTGATAGATGTTCACGTTGCACCTCTAAGCTCGCAGGATGCAGCAACGCACACTTGCGTTGGCCCAGCAAGAAGCGTATAGCGAATGGCGGCTTCCTCGTGGGGCGCCAACCTCGCTCATTCAACCCGAGGCGCCAACGTTGCGTGACCAGAGGGGGCAGGATGCGATCGCTTCCGCTTCGACCGCATCAAACAATAAAGCTACTACTGCCAATGCCGCGAGACGCGCATCATCAGCTGAGACCGTTGTTGAGAATGGTAGAGAAGTTGGTAAAGTCGAAGCCCCGTTAAAGTGGACAACAAAGAGACGGCGCACAACATCAGACTCGCGTTTAGCTGACGGTGCGCACATCCTTTCTTTACCAACATAAAGTTATTATGTCCAGTATTAAGTGTGGATGGCCATCTCAGTATGCACGCTCTAACTCAGCCACGCGCGTGGGCATGCATGCTTATGTGAGTGGCGTATTATGCTCATGTGTTGCATTATCATCGATGATATTTGCCTGTTTTTTGTCATGAGTTGTACATATATGCTCATGTTGTGTGCGCTGCCCATCCGATCCATTTTGTGCCACTAATAATGAATAGTACGCGTACACTATATACATCATGTGTTTGCGTATTAATATGAATGTGGCACGCGTGGTGGTGTTGCATTGTTGTACAGCCGAGGAGCAGATCAAACTATTGCAACAACAAATCATCGACGCTCAGTTACATGGTGTACAATTGGTTAACGATATTCTCTGTGGCACAACCAAACTTGACATTCAACAGTTGGGAATGCAGCTGCTCAATCACGACGAGATGAAAGAGCTTTCAAAAGTTTCATCGATGTCCTCGGTCGGTGCAAAGGCTAGTGATGTTTCGTGCATGGAGTATCAGTCTCAACGCAGGCTTATCCGTATCAGCGAGCTTTTAGTTTTTGGCCTTCTGCGTAAATTCAAAGCTGGCATACCTGATCCAGGTGGCGCTCTCAAGTTGTTGTCGGAGAGAAGTGCTGTTTTTAAAAGAGATCTTGACGTCCTCGGTTACCAACGACGCACTAGACCACCCTGTGGTCACTGAGCTTGCAAACTCTATCATAACGCACACACAATTAGGTCAGCGGAGCATTGCACGTCAGCTCTTATCAATATTAGTGGCTACTATCCCGAGATCCTTGTGGGAGGACCTAGAACGCTCTAGATCCTCCCACAAGGATCACTTTTTCAATAATTTATTTAGGCACCCCACGAGCTTTCTACAAGTCAACGCCAAGGAATACTTTCCACATGGGACCTATACTAAGTAGTATGGTGCGTGGTTCGACGAGAGTCCATCATATATGCTCCTAGCTAATACATTTATAGCATGCCCCAACCAAATTTTGAACTGCTGCGTTTTTTAAAGCTTAAAAAACGGGGTGTATCTTCCACATTTCTTTGCCAATCGTGTATCGATCTTTTGCCACTATATACATGATATATCTCAAGGTATGCAGGTATATTAATCATGTTTGGGTCAAAATACGACTTGGGTCATGTATATTGGACACATCACACGAACGCGGTCACATGGGTAAGATATACACACTCCTTAAGTATGGGGACATTTTCGCATTTTGGGCGTAAGTCTTGGTCCATTTTGAGCTTTGAGGCTAGATCTTTGCCTTGGTGAGTACTTCAGTACTTTAATATGACTTCAAAGTCTCCTTGGGATTTTTTTGGGATTTTTTGAACGTTTAGAACTACCGCTAGAGGTTCTAGAATACGATTTTCAGACCCTGATTATGATGGAAATATTGAATTTCGACGGTACTACACCATGTCATGCGCATATGCGGCGATTAATACGGCTAGTATGATATTAAAGGGCTTACAAAATTAGTTTTGGTGATACCCTCGAGGGTTAACAACATGCGCACCAACCCGAGCTCGTGTAACAAGGCCTAGAGTTGTCGGTACCCTAGATCCTTGTGGTAGGATCTAGCCTTTTGATTAAAATTCTGTGAAAGCACCCACCCAAAGCACGCTAAGTTAAAAGGTCAAACCATCGACATTTCAAGCAAACCAATGTTGTAGATAATCCAAAAAGTTCATAAATATTGCCCCAAAGCATATGCCGGGCCAAGAAATACGACATACAACGTCGCCATGCCCATTTGCGCTAGATCCTTGTGGGAGGATCTGGATTAAGGATAGTAGCCATTAGTGGCCGCATTACCAAATATGGATGTGACGTATGCTCAATTATCAGCTAAGCTAACACACCATGCACATCTTGAGCCAGGTTGGTAACTTACTTGTATGTTGTCTTCTTGTCATGTAGGAGTGTAAGGATCCATCATCACATACAATTATGTCCCTTGTCAACAACATTCTAGCAACCATTTTAGTATTCTAGTTATGGTGTCTCCATACATATTAATCATATATACATATATATATTATGTATGTATGTATGTATATACATATGTATATGTATGTGTATATGTATATGAATATGTATATATATTATGTATGTATGTATGTATATACATATGTATATGTATGTGTATATGTATATGAATATGTATATGTATGTACATGTATGTATGTATGTATGTATGTATGTATGTATGTATGTATGTATGTATGTATTGTCTGACACGCATTGGCACAACCACCAATATAATTTAATACCAACATAATCAAATGTTGACACATTATGTATGCTTTGTGCTTAAGGTGATGAAATCAAAGTGATCAGAGGACGACACCGAAAGTATGCGTTGTGCACCGTCCACGAGGTTATCAACGATGGGGCTGTCATCGTGATCAAAGTGGAGAATAATGAGGTTAATGGCTCACAATCACCGTCCACGGCTGAGTATACACTTGAGACAGTCGCCCACGCGATCGAGTGGTTGCATTGATGGACGTGAGAGTAGATAAATCTGCCATCCAAAACGCTGTATTGCACGGGAGGAAATCATTCGTTGCTGGCGAGGACGTCCGTGTCGAACAACGCGCGTGTCAACGGTTCACCCGTCACACATCGACACACTTTGCTGACTTCATCACGTCAGATCAGAGCATGTATATCCTTGATGCCTCTTCTCACCATAAAACACGAGGTGTAAGGAAGGATATACGAGCAAACTTGTATGTCGCCTACAAGGAGTCTGCAAGGAGCTCTCCATATAATATATCAGAATCGGACATGGTCGGCAAAAGCTTTTTCTATGCACAATGGCCTGATAACATTGAGGATGCCAATTTCGAAACCGAATGTGCTTGTGGGCGGTGCTATCACTGCGGCACACAAACATTCAAAGGAATAAGCAATCTGCTTGCACATATTGCCTCGGTGTTCCATAGTATTCCAGATATTACAACCATAACTCAGTTTCTTACCACTCAAATGGACGTAGTACGCGAGATGTTCACGTCTCAATTCTACAAACATCATTCTCTAAATTTCACGGGGAAGCTGATTTCCCCCCCACTGTATGGGGGCCTGCTTCTCCCTGTTTCACCCCTCGCCGTGTGTGTGACATGTGACACCCAGTTAGCCGTGACACCGATCCGTGACCTGCCAGTTAGCCTGCTAGTTAGCCTAACTTATCAGTTTATGTTATCACCGTTCCGAGCACCCGGCCCTGCGTGTTTTCTGTGCTTCACTGTTAATATATTCACCCGTTACGAATATATCACCAGATCATTCTTCCCATAAGGTTATCGGTCCCGTACCGCGCTAGTGGTGCTCACAACATTTTACTCGCTTCGGCCTCATCGCCGATTCTACGTCCGTACTTATCCGTTCTAATCCGTCAGCGGTTTAAAGACATCTCCGTTACCGTCTTTACCCGTTCGAGTACTCCGCCTACCGTTTGTGATTGGTGGTTTACTTTCCCGTTCAATCCGTTCTTATCCGTTACCACTTTTGCCGAGATTTTGGCATCTTACTTCGTTCCTATCCGTCAGCGGTGTGAAGACATCTCCGTTACCGTCTTTGCCCGTTCGAGTACTCCGCCTACCGTTTGTGATTGGTGGTTTACTTTGCCGTTCAAATCCGCTCTTATCCGTTCCAACTTTTACCGTAATTCTGGCATCCTGCTTCGTTCCAGGCGTGTCTCCCCAACGTCCTTCAACACTCTGGCCAGCAGCGCCTCTGCTGCCGGGTGACTGGTTTACCGTACGACGTTTTTGACGTCACCACCGTTTTCCCCGTCGGATTCTACCCCAATTTGACTTCTCCATCGCTTGATTTGGTTAATTTTTCGAAAAGTTACCTTTCACCCACAAAACCCTATCGACGCGCCTTCCAGATTTTGCAGCCGCTGACATCATGGCCTCGCTACGCCAGCGTGCGCGCATGGCCGCAGTTCGGTCTGCACTGGACTTGCTTCGACAACGACATCTTCCCTTGGACTGTAGTCTGGTGGTGCCTGGTGGTGCTTACACACCAAGCACCAAGCTCGAGCCCATCGCGTTCGCCATCAACAACGAGTGCTTTGACTCCTTCGACTTCGTCCCTCCACCCCCTTCGCCCTCGCCTTGCACCCCACCTCTTGACCATCTAGTGGTGTGTGGTGATGTTGCCACGCCCACTTCGCCCCTCTCCATCATCCCTTTCGAGTTCCTCCCCATGGCCTCGATCGCGTTCCCTCACCGCATTTTCCACCTTCCACCTCCCTATCCCCTCTTCAGCGACGCATTCGCTCTGGTGGTGCCAGGCCGCTTTTGGCTTTGGCACCGCGTGGGCATTGGCTGATTCATCGTTTTCGTGGCGCTCGAGGACTTCTGCAATCGAGAACTCCGCCGCCGCCATTCCGCAATCACGCCGCGGCTTGTAGATGCTTGCCCTATGTACTAGGAATTTAGGCAACGCCCCATGCACGGATATGCTTCTAGTTGGGTTGAGAAAGGCCCCTTAGGCCTACACGTTCTAGTAACTTGGGTTAGGATTTAGGGTTTGCTTGCTTCGGGATGTCCACTCACACCTTCGGGGTGAGGTGGTGTCACGGGGAAGCTGATTTCCCCCCCACTGTATGGGGGCCTGCTTCTCCCTGTTTCACCCCTCGCCGTGTGTGTGACATGTGACACCCAGTTAGCCGTGACACCGATCCGTGACCTGCCAGTTAGCCTGCTAGTTAGCCTAACTTATCAGTTTATGTTATCACCGTTCCGAGCACCCGGCCCTGCGTGTTTTCTGTGCTTCACTGTTAATATATTCACCCGTTACGAATATATCACCAGATCATTCTTCCCATAAAAATTCTTGGACCATTCCGCATTGTCGCACACACGCATTGAGTGCGCCTTTTGGTGGAGCCCAAGCATCAAAATGTGACCGCGAGTTGCATACTGTTGGCGACGATGGATTCGTGCCACCGGAGTTGGAGTTGTATGAGGACTGGCTGATAGATAATCGGTCTGATCTCAGCGAGGACAACATCACCGATGGCTGGAATAATCTTTGTGGTCATTATAACGAAGATGGTGACCAACATGTCGATTGCGCAGGTTGGGTTATACACCTCCCCCCCTCGCCCAATTGATTGTTCATGCCGTAGTCTATATCGTTCGGATTATCGTGAGTATACATAAAACTGCATTGGTAATGAATGATAGCCGTCTTGATTTAAAGATAAGGGCTGCGTGAAATGCAACATTCACAATGAGCACTACACAAAACGAAAAGGGTCCTAAATGATTTTTCGAAACCTTCACGGGACTCAACGCCCTCTAGTGCCCATAATAAAGCATAAGGTTTGGTACTTGTGACAGTCCCAGACCACCGGGTAGTCGCCATGGGGGGACAGGGTGGGGAGGTTCGAAATGCAGGTCTCAGGGTTCGGGTCTTAGCTAAGACTTCTGGAGACCCGAACCCTGAGGTCGCAAGGCTGAAAAAACTGGACCGTCATTCTCATAGAGATAAACGCAAGACTTGTTTTACAGACCATAAAATTTATACATCAAAAGTGCTCGGGTTCCTCAAGATCATTATGCTAGTCAAATTCTGCAAAAAAACAGCCGCATTTTTTAGTCGTGAGGCGCAATATTGCAGGAGCATGCGGTAGTGCACAGCAGTTACCATGGGTTACATTGTGCTTCCCGCCTTACGCGAGCCTGAAGGGGCTCAGTCCCAGCACGCTGGCATATGTGCTCTCGTGTCTCCCAGGGTTGAAAAAAGAGTAAACACTCTGCAAACGAAAAATGTTCCCATACTCCCTAAGACGAGTGGATCCCTCACTGCAAGAGCGCGATTCCATTCGAGCAGCCTTGCCTCCACAAGATTAGGCGCTGGAGAATCCATCAAGTACAACACTCGCGATATGCAGGTGACCTTGACAACACGAAACGGATATATTGGGAGTGCTCTCACTGACTGGGCTGATTGAACTAGCCAGTTTCTGACTTTATCAACTTTTCCAAAGTATTTCCAACCCTGCGTCGGTTTGCTCTACATCCAAGAAAACCTTGCAAATTTCTTGTCCGTGTGGGTGCTGCTGGGCATGATGCAGTTACACGATCTTCTGCTCAGTTTAAAAGCGCTAAAAGAGCCTGAGCTAAGGTCGGAAAAAGAGCTTGCTGAAGTGGTATGGTCACTCCCAGTCCCGTTGTTTGCGCCATCCCAGGTTTCGGTCAGCTACGCCAAACTGAGCGCCACGATGTTGTTTTTCATTTTTCCTTATTTTCTTTGCAGGTGAAGTTTCTCTCCGAGTACGTAAAAAGCGAAAACGTTTTCGGCAAACTTCCGTTAGTTGCGCGGAAGCTGCTTTCCAAAACGCTTCAGCTGGAGCAGCACCCTGCTGAGACAGTGGGGCCCTGCCATTTCTCACGCTGCACTGCGCAAATGGCCTGTTCGGGACTCCATGGTCGAATGCGACTTGCTGGCCCCGAAGTATTGCGTAGTTTGATAGACGTGTCGTCTCCTGCACCCCAGTTCCTGGCCCCATTTTTCATTGCATGCTGCGCACGCCTCAGACTTCGGTCTCCAAGGCAACGAGGGGAACTCCAACATCGGACAGCAGGGAACGAGGAGAACTCCAAAATTCTCGCTGACGGGACACTGATGCCGAATATGTTGCAGGTGTTGTTTGGGCAAGGTGACAGCCATGAACACCGCAGCAAGTTGTATGTAATACTCGAAGGAACCGTCGAACTCATAAAAAATGCACTCGAGCCGACCTTGGTCGCCACCATGCGCCGCGGTGAAAGTTGTGGTGACTCCGGCATACTTTCTCCGGCATACTTATCGCCTTGCAGGTACCGGAGCCGTCAGAGGGTCGACACCCCGGCAGGATTCCATTTCTCGTCCTTTTTTATCATGTTGCAGACATGCTGAACAAGCACAAAGTCGCCCAAGATTTTGAGTTATAGAATGAATGCAACGGTCATTTTATTTCAACTTATTACAACTGACCTCTATGTATGTGTGCTTATACTGCTGAAGGCAGGAAGTTTTAGATGGCGCTTAAGGGTGCCTGCTATGTGCCTTCGCAACACCGCGTTCACGAGCATGCAGCTTTTTGTCACCTGTGAACTTCTCTTGGAATCCCCAACACTGGTGGGGGGTTATTTCCTGAGTCCCGAGTTGTGGGGATGAGGTGTTGGAATGCGTTGGGCAGAAGCACTTCAGCGGTGTGTCGCACGGCGACTACAGTACTATCCCTCACTAAGGCCGAGGCATTAAACACAAAGGGTTTCGCAGAGACCTACCAAGCCATCGGGGAGGTGCGTTTGTCCAAATCTCAGTCATTCACTGACTGATTGACACAGGTGGGACGGCATTCTTTCACAGGCACGAGCGCGTTAGCGACTGCGGAGCGGCAGGGCTCAATGGCAACGCGACCTGTCGCTGCTAATTGCGTTGGCGAAGCAGTAAAATCACGGGCTGAGCATGGACGTTGCTGTCGACAGATTTCAGAATGCGCCGACTCACAAAAGCTTTGCTCGCCTGAGGGTTGGGTTTCTCCAGAGACGGACGGAACTCCTTTCGTTGTTTCCAGCGTTCACGAATGGCACTCCCGAAGAGGTGAGCTGATGCGCCTCTCCTGAATGGCCGAGCACGTTTCACGCCAGTGCCAGGCGATCCAATACCGCTTTGTGCACCCGGAGGGGATCTGCGGGAGGCGAGCGTTTCAGGTTTTTTAGCCGCACGGAGGGGTTCTGCGGGAGGCGAGCGTTTCAGGTTTTCTAGCCACCCGGAGGGGTTCTGCGGGAGGCGAGCGTTCCAGGTTTTTAGCCACACGGAGGGGTTCTGGGAGAGCGAGCGTTTCAGGTTTTCTAGCCACCCGGAGGCGGTTCTGCGGGAGGCGGCGTTTCCAGGTTTTTTAGCCACACGGAGGTTCTGCGGGAGGCGAGCGTTTCAGGTTTCTAGCCACCCGGAGGTTCTGCGGGAGGCAAGATTTTCAGGTTTTAGCCGCCCGGAGTTCTGCGGGAGCGAGCGTTTCAGGTTTTTAGCCGCCATGGATGGTGGTTCTGCGGGAGAGAGGCGAGCGTTTCCAGGTTTTAGCCGCACGGAGGGTTCTGCGGGAAGCTGAGCGTTTCAGGTTTTTAGCCACAGGGGATCTGCGGAGCGGGTTTCAGGTTTTAGCTGCACGGAGGGGTTCTGCGGGAGCGATGGTTCAAGGTTTTCTAGCTGCACGGAGGGGTTCTGCGGGGAGCGAGCGTTTCAGGTTTTAGCCGCACGGAGGGTTCTGCGGGAGGCGGCGTTTCAGGTTTTTAGCCACGGTTCTGCGGGAGGCGAGCGTTTCAGGTTTTTTAGCCACACGGAGGGGTTCTGCGGGAGGCGAGCGTTTCAGGTTTTTTAGCCACACGGAGGGGTTCTGCGGGAGGCGAGCGTTTCAGGTTTTTTAGCCACACGGAGGGTGTGCTGCCTAGACGGAAATTGGGATATTTATCTAGTTTTAGCAGGGAGACTGTCCTGAGCTCTCCGAGGGTTGAGAGGCGACTGGAAAGTCTTTTGCGTAGTTGCGGGTAAAAGGAAAGCTTATTCAAGGTGGAGGCGAGGTGGCGGCTGTGTCAGAAAGCCAAGCTGATACCTTATTTGCGCGAAGAGTTGCTGGAAGCAGACAAGGCAATTCTCCCAGGCAGTGGCAATATATTCTTCATCTGCTCAGGTATATTCTCCCAGGCAGTGGTAATAGTCTCTTTATCTGCTCAGGTATATTCTCCCAGGCAGTGGCAATAGTCTCTTCATCTGCTCAGGTATATTCTCCCTGGCAGTGGCAATATGTTGTCTTTATCTGCTCAGGTGTGGCGCCCCAACCAGGTGTTTCGGAAACCCTAAAGCTCCATCTCCCAGAATGCTGCTCATGGGACTTGGCTGGTCATCGGAGACCCTAAAGCTCCATCTCCCGGAATGCTGCTCATGGGACTTGGCTGGTCATCGGAGACCCTAAAGCTCCACCTCCCGGAATGCTGCTCATGGGACTTGGCTGGTCATCGGAAACCCTAAAGCTCCATCTCCCAGAATGCTGCTCATGGGACTTGGCTGGTCATCGGAGACCCTAAAGCTCCATCTCCCGGAATGCTGCTCATGGGACTTGGCTGGTCATCGGAGACCCTAAAGCTCCACCTCCCGGAATGCTGCTCATGGGACTTGGCTGGTCATCAGAGACCGCCTGCGGGTTCGCCGCATTTACGAGGTTGTAGCATACCGCGTAACTGCTTGCGCCTCACCTTATTCCAAGAGCAAATTGCCGGGGAACTGCCCGCTGTGTGCTAGCCTGAGGAATCGACGTGTACCTTGCAGGGGAGTTGGCTTTTAAGAGCTTCAGAACGGGTTCGAAGACTCCGCAGGAGAATGACGTCACTCTCCTGCCGCTTCTTCCCTGGTGAGCTTTCAGCCGCGTTACGTACCACCAGATGCGCCGCCCCCATTGCGCCTTGAACATGAAAATCAACGGCACGCAGCAATTGATCAATACGTGCGATCCCAACAGAGCGTCGGTCAACAAACAACGACCGCAAGGATGATGAAAATAGAAAATATGCGACTCCTCCTAATGGAGGCGTGATGTTAGGAGGTGCACGGCTGTTTAAAAGCCTGCCCCTTTCACCTACCTACAGAAGTCCCGGACAGCATTACTTGAAAGAAGTCAATCAGCTCACTGCAGCCCTACCTCATACCGGGAGGCTGCAGGATGATGCCCTCCGTCTGCATTTGCAAACTGCCCGCATGCCAGCTCACTCGCTGCCTCAAAAAATGGGGCCCGGACAGCGTCCCAAGCGGTGCGCAAGCAAGATTGTGTGAGCTGGCGGCGCTTGCAAGCCGCGCTGACGACCTGAAGTGCGGCAGGCAATGGTTTGGTGAGGAGGCATTGTTCTCTGCGCTGAGAGCGTCGGATGTCTACATTCAGACGATCACCCCTGCCAGGTGATGGCCACGTGGCAATTCCGCTCACCCCCGTGAAGACTCTGTCCACTTGTTTGCCCCAGGGCAAGAACAGTAGATACGCCCCCGCCACGCTGCATAGAAATGGTCGGATCCTTCTGTCACGCAGGTGCACCCGCCGTGCCACCGGAGGCGTCTCGCCAGCAGGGAGACGTGTGCGCTGCGCACCAAACCTGCAGTAGGTCAAGCTGCTGATTTTGCACCAGTCGCGCCAGGCGGGAGTAGCATAATGCATGAAGGGAACCTCCGGAGACATTGAGCACGTTGTAGTTTGTGTCGCGCCCTGCGGCAGGTTGCTAGTGGTGCATGCCACTGATCGCGTGGTTTGTGTCGCGCCCTGCGGCAGGTTGCTGGTGGTGCATGCCACTGATCGCGTGGTTTGTGTCGCGCCCTGCGGCAGGTTGCTGATGGTGCATGCCACTGATCGCGTGGTTTTTGTCGCGCCCTGCGGCAGGTTGCTGGTTGTGCATGCCACTGATCGCGTGGTTTTTGTCGCGCCCTGCGGCAGGTTGCTGGTGATGCATGCCACTGATCGCGTGGTTTGTGTCGCGCCCTGCGGCAGGTTGCTGGTGGTGCATGCCACTGACCTGACCGCGAATGTATCAGATGATGTGATCACTGCCCTCGAGTCGCTGGTGAGCTTTGCCCCCATCGCGTGCATCTCAGCGCTTGCATCACTCCATCATGCGCCCAATTCCAACGGGGCTTCCACGCCTTAGAAACGGCATGATACAAGGGTCCCTCAGGTCTCACAGGCGGAACATGTCTGTTGCGAATAACGCTGTCTTTGACCGATTTCGCTTCTCCAAAACGCAGAGTAGGGGTGCCCTGCTGCATTTTACGAGCCCCATGTCGCGGTACAGTGCATCTAACGGGCTGAAGACAAAAGCGGTTTCGCTATAGAAGCTGTTCAGCTTCGAGGTTGTTCCAGAAGCGCCTCGTTGCCACCTTGCCAAACTCCTGAACGGAATGTTGAAAGGGGCTTTTGTTTCTGCCAGGTAAAGTTAAAGTGTTCGCACATTAGTGGCCCGGAGAGGTGAGATATTTTCCCCGACCCTCCCCCGCCCCGGCCTTCCCCTTTGTTGGTCTCATGGGGTACCTTCGAGTGGTGCACACAAGCGGGTGATGCTCTGGCGGTCCGATCAGTATTGCGTGGTTGACGGCAGGATGGGGCGCGTGCTGCGGAGCAGGCAGAAGAAAGGGGAACAGTTCTGCATGTATCTGCGCGACATGCCCAGATTACAGACCTTCCTCCGGCAGCACCGTCCAGGACAACTCTCAGGTACGCCATGGTCGTGGCTGCCCACAGAAATCCGCTGAATCTCTGATTTTAGGCGCGAGCTGCCTGGAAAGGGGTCCGGATTCGGTGCGCGGCGTGGCCGGGAGTGAAGTGCACAACATGGGCTCGATGCGCGCTGTGGTTTTCTCACCGCTGTCCCATCTACTTGAGCACTTCTTATTTCAGGACAATTTTTGAGTAGAGCTGTTTCACCCACGAGGGGCGTGGGGTCTCAGGATCCAAGCTCCACCAAGTTCCAAGTTTGAAGAAATTGGCCGGGACTCCGCCACCGTACACAAAACATGGTAGTGGTAAGCTTCCACCTTTAAGACGTTGGTGAACACGCCGCGGTTCACCAAGCGCAGCAACGGGAGTGCCGCCGCGGCGCGTGCAACCTTGCGTCGAGAGTGCAAGTAGATGATGCCGATGACAGTACAGCGTCGGCGTTGCCTTTATGCTCTGATCAGTATGAGGCACACTGGCGATGCAATACTGAATGCCTAGGCACCCTTGACGAGTCGTCCCCCTTGTGTGGTGTGAGTTTTGATGTTGAGCACGTCCTTTAATAGCCGCCATGGCACACTATGACTTCCGCATTGGGCCCCCCAAGACAGGTCGGGAAGACGCGCCTGCTCACGCAGCTGTTTTCATGGTTAGGATGTGTCACATAATGGGGTTCCACTTCCTGTGGTGACGGAGTTCAATTTATAGAGAGAGGAATCCACAACGGACAAAGCTGCCGCCGTACCCAGCTCCGAGGATCAAACCATTTCACATATTGTCCGTGATTGGCCGATGTTCACCAGCCACCTCCGTTCGAAGTACTAGCCACGGGCTCCCTAACTTCTGTGGGGTTCCAGCTCACCCAGACTCACTTATCCATATGTGCCCGTACCTTTGGATAGATTTCTTTGGCACTACATGACCACAGAAGATCGGCTGCACTATGTACCCAATCCAGGGATCAAAGGGTTCAGGACACATTTCGGGGCACTTATCCGGATGTTTCAGTGGTCACAAGTGGAGATAATTACCCCCTGCCTCGATGAGCCACCTGAGAGCCTCTGCGACTGCTCTCTCTGCTCACCGAGTCTGTGCCACTAAAGCCGGTCCACATCTACCCTTCGAGCTACCCGATTCACCTCCCGACTACCAAGCCTGTGCTCAGAAGCACTACCCTTCTCCCTGTTTACCCCAAAGCCTACCCGGGGGGGGGGCGGGGCACCAGGGTCTGCTTACACCAGACAACGCTGGGATTAGCATGTTGGGGTTGCGTAAAAATGCGCAATGTCACACGTGTACGAAGCATGCACTCTCCCCCCTCCCCCGCAGAGAGCACCGGTCACAACAGGCAAGCAGAGGTCTTGGCAGATTCATATATTCACAAATATATTAATTGCCACCGTCTGGCCTGTTCGGTCTCTCAGCATGTGGCATGAGTGTCTGCCTCCCTCTCTGTCAGGTGGAGCAGGTCTCTAAGAGTCTCGTGCACGAAGCTTCCTAGCTAGTTCTAGCGAGCTGCTCTCTCATCTGCTGTGCTTGCAAGCAGGAACTTCTAGCAGCTGCTCTCTTGAACTAGGCCCGGCCCGGCCCTAAGGCCTCCAGGCCTCCAGGCCCTAGAAGCTTCCACCGTGCTACTCTTCAGAGACACTGCCGCCCAATTAAGCACCCGCTCACCTGACAGACCTAACAGGCACCCAAAGCCACATGTGAAGGGGAGGGAATGTGCGAAGGAGCGTGCCGTCACCTCAAGAGAGCTCCTTCGCTGCCTCCGCGAACGCGGCCGGAAGGATGAGCCGCTGCTCGTCGTCCAGCTCGCAGTACCTCTCCCAACAGTCGGACTTCCAGTCCCCCTGCAGCTTGATGTAGAGCTTCTCCACCTTCAGCCGCATGGCTGCCGTGGCCCCGCCCCTACGGAGCGAGTGCCCGGCATACCTGGCTGGGTCCAGCCCCACCTGCTCGGCCAACTTCTTCAGCCCCGCCACCAGCACCGCGTGCGACATGGGCACCAGCGCGCCCCGCTTGCCCCTCCCCTCCACCTGGAAGAGGGGCGCCTCCTCCGGAAGGGCCTCCGTGGCCAGCATGAGCCGACGGAGGGCCTCCACCGGGCACAGCCGCGACCCCGGCACCGCCACCAGCGGCACCCAGTGGTAGCGCTCCCCGCACTGGATGGTCTTCGAGTGTCGCACTCGAATCCAGACCACATCTCCAGCCTCTGCGAAGAGCACGTCCTCCCTCACCAGCGCGCCTCTGGCGTTCCACGCCTGGGACTTCCCCACGGTGAGGTTGTCCTTGCGGAACAAGCCATAGAACCCCATCAAGATGGCCGCCCACAGCGCCAAGCCCGTGATCGTCTCCATGTCCGCAAACTCCGCCATGCGCGCCAAGTCCCGCAATGTGATGGGCATCACCGGCTTAGCGGGTGCGCAGCCCCTGTAGGGCTGCCGCCACCCAGAACCGGTGAGCCACCGGCGTCCACTCCACCCCCTGCTGCAAGTGAAGGGACCACACGCCTGCCAGGTAGGACTTGATCATCCCTGGCTGCACGAACCACGCTGAGAAGGCAATGAAGCGCGCCAGCGTGGCATCCGACGCCAGAAGCAATGGCTCCAGCGTGCCCAGGCACGCGAACCGCACACAGAACGTGAGGAAGGCCTTGACCCCCGTGTCGTAGGACCTCTGCGTGCTCTCGGCGTACGCCCCGTCCTGGTAGCGCTCCACCGCCACTGCCAGCTCCTATAGCAGCTCCTCTGCGCCGCGATCACACCCAGTCAGGCAACTCCACTGGCTCCATCGGCACGCGCACGACCAGCACATCCCACCGAGTGGGCCCCCACTCTGAGCGGCCCTTGCCGTCCAACGCCGGCGCTGTGAAGAGCATCGTTCCCGCCCGGTACTTGCGCACCGGGCGGAACACCTCGCGCATCCCCGACACCAGCTCGTACGCCTCGCCCCCCTCCCACACCGGCACCAGAAAGCACCCGCTTGTGCCCATCTGCTGCTTGCGCTTGCACTTCAAGAAGTTGAGCAAGATCTCGTACATCACCGAGAAAGGGAAGTTCGCCCATGCGTTGAGCCCGTCGAAGCGCTGCTTGCGCGCTTCATCCTATGCGCTCCAGCTCCGCACGCAGAATGCGTTCGCCCTCGACGACGCCACGCACGCGTCGAGGGTGAACGGCCCGAACTCCTCGTCCATCTCCGCGAACAGGACCGGGGAGAACTGCCAGTCGTCCCGGTCCCGCCTCCACAGCACCTCCCGCTTGCGCATCGCCCACCGCATGTGGAACTCCTCGAGCTTCAACCTCGAGAGCAAGTCCGCCAGGAGGTTGTCCTTCGACGAGATGTACTTCGGGCGCAGCCGGATGTCATGCTGCGCGCACAGGTAGAAGATCTTGCGCAGCAGTGGGATGTACTCGACCGGCCCCCAGAACTTGTCCACCTGAGTGAGCGCGCACTGGTTGTCGATCCGTACCACCAGCGTCCACCCCGACATCCTGTGCGCCCACAGCGCCAGCGCCCACCACACCGCGAAGAGCTCGAGTAGTTGATGTGGGACTTCGCCTTGCTCGTGAAAGGGTAGAAGTCGCGTTGCGGCATCTCCGCCAAATCCTCCCACGAGACGAGGAAGTAGTCGGGCTGGCAATGCCCGCCCATCCCCTTCCTCAGCGACGCATCCGTCGCGAAGGCGTCCTCGTGCACGTCCTCCTTGTGCAGCACTACCTTGCGCCCGTTGTACAGACGGATCACGCGCTCCACCACCTTCAGGTCCTGCATCACGCCCGTGCTCACCGACACGCGCGACCTGCCGGATGTGGCCGCAACGAGCTCGAACCCCTGTCGCGTGTAGAGCGACAGCTCCCACACCACCTGGGCGCAGAACGCCAGCAGCCCAAGCAGCGACTCCAGCTTCCGCCTGCGCACGGGCCCCGTCGCAGCCTCCGCGCGCATCTCCCGCAGCCTGCTCGTCACCTGCTGCACGCGCTCCTCGTCGGTCGACGCCGTGCATCTCGCACCGACAGTGCACAACAGAACGCCAAGGAACTCCATACGGCGCGCTAGACCCTCGCACTTAGCCCGATTCACCTTGAAGCCCAGCATGGTCACGAACTCGATTAAGAGGTCCATCATCTCTTGAGCTTAAGCTGCCGTACGCGCCACCATGAAGAAGTCATCAAGGTACCCGACGCACGGCACTCCTTGCGCCTGCATCCACGCCACAATCGCCCGCGTGTAGCGCATAAAGCTGCCCGGCAACGCGCGGTTCCCAAACGGGCTGCGTGTGTCCATGTACCGCACGCCGCGCCACTGAAAGCACTGCGCTGCCCAGTATTGCGACGCGACAGGCAACAACCTGTACGCCTCCTCCAGGTCCACCTTCACCATGTACATGCCCGGCCGCAGCAGCGCGTACGCGTCCTTGACCGACGTGAACTCATCCTTCTGGAGGTCGATCCAGTCGTTGACCCCGATGAACGAAGGTCTCGAGTAATCCCACACGGGACGGTACTTGAGCTTCCCCTTGCCGAGTCACTCCACCATCCCGAGGGCCGATACGCCTCGCGGCAACCAGTCGCGCGCGTCAAAGATCCGCCCCGCGGCCATCTCCTTCGCGAGCTCCTTGGTCGTCGCCTCCTCGTGCTCATCTCCCACGTAATCCTCCACGATGTACGGCTCGTCCGGCTCCTTGCCCGCGAACGGGAACCCGACTCCGCACGCCGCGCCTCGCACCAGGAAGGCCACGTCCGGCCAATCCTTTAGCGCCTCCGCCAGAAGATGTGCTCGCTCCGACATTAGCAGTACCTGCGCCCCCACATCGCGCACCTCCTGCTGGAAGCGAACACGCTCCTCCTCCGTCGTGCCGGTACCGGAGAGGCCCCTCGCCATGGCGCCCTTCACGATCGCCACACGCAATGCCGGCCACCTCGCCGACCTCGACTCCGCCACCGCCGGGTAGTGCTCACCGCACCCGGTACCCGCCGGAGGCACCGCCGGCGCCGAAGCCGGCGCCGCCGGCAACGGTGCCCCCGCTGCATCCCACACCGGCACCACCAGCATCTTCCGGAGCCGTGCCCACCACGGCTCCGCGTCCTCCACCTGCATCTCCCGCGTCTCACCTGCAGGCTCGGGCTCCCGATCGTCGCTCGCCATCGTTACATCCTCCGCGTGCCCCACCTCCGGCTCCGCAACGATCTCCCCGTCTGGCGCCCCCCGCGCCCCCCTACCACGTTCCGGCTCCCAGGCGTGGCCTCCCCCAGGCTCACCGCGAGTCCCGACGCTCCCTGAAGCCCGCCCGGCTGTTTCGTGGCCATGTAGTCGCGGCGTGGTTCTGTCGCCTTCCACGCGCGTACGTAAACTTTACAGCGCTTGCGGTCTAATACAACAGGTGAACGAGAAGCACGCACTACGTCCGCTGACGTCGTGGCTGCCCCCGCGTCCCATCACTCCGCTCCTCCGCTGCTCCCCCTCCCTTCAGCGGCACCTGCTGGCTACTGATCCGGCACCTTGCGGTCCCCCGTAGCCGCCGCCACCGCCGCCACCGGCTCCACCACCGGCTCCACCACCCGCGCCCTTCGCCTTGATGCCCTTGTCCCGCTTGTACATCTCCCAATGGGCCGTGTACGACACCAGCTCAAACGTGGTGGAGGCTTCCTTCTCCATGCGCGCGCAGAGGTAGTCGTACAACTTGCGGAGGTGGTCCCACGAGTAGTCGAGGGACATGAGTCTCATCCACCTTCTGAAGTGCAGTAGCAAGTCCCGCGCCTCCTCCGGGGCCTTGCACATCAACACGGTGAATGTCTCGTCCCACTCGTCGAAGGTCCAGCAATGCTTGGCCTTCGCCTCCAGCACGAGCCCCCTCTTCGAGTCCAGCCTCCACTCTGCGCCTCCCTCCTCGTAGTCGCCTCCGGGGCGCGACACTCGGATGTCCATCCCTCTGAGCGCGCCACCTGCGGGGAGAATGGGTCTGACAGGCGCGGCAATCTCACCTGGCGGGCGCGTGATGTCCTTGACCGCCAGGCTGCCGTCCAGCGCCCTCCGCAGCTCCTCATCCGTCGCCGTGCGCAGCGACCCGAAGCGCGCCTTGGCTGCTGCCCGCTTCTTCTCCTCGCCCTCGCTGTCCTCACCTTCCGATCCGCTCGGCTGCCGCACCGCGCGCCTCTTCCTGCTCGTCGCTGCTGCCGCAGCCCACTCCTCATTGAAAGATGGTTGCGCGATCCCCGGCACACCTGCCAGTGCCCGCTGCATAATCGCCAGCTCCTGCAGCGCCAGGTCGATGTACGCGTACAAGTGCTTTGTGCGCACCTTCTTGTTCTCGTAAAGCTCCTCCAGCCCGCACTGCTCTTGCTTGCACGCGGGGAAACGGTCGTCCACCAAGTCGAACTCCCATGGCTCCACCCGTCCAGCCGGGTGCCGCCCGAATGCATGCTTCACCCGCGCTAGGTCTGCCGCCTGTCGCGCCGCAGCGACCCTGATCTCCGTGATCACGCGCTCGCACTCCGACCATGTCCACCCCAGGCGCCGCCCCACCGACGCCCGCGTCACATCTCGCAAGGAAGCGGGCGGATCACGTCCCTTACTGCCGCCTCCCTTGCTGATCGGGTCACGCCCCGCCAGCGCTGCCGCAACCGCTGCCTCCACCATGCGCTGCACCTCCTCCTCTGAACGCAACACTCCTCTCGGCGATGGTCCCGACGAGCCGGGGCTGCCGCTCCCGTTCGGAGAGGGCTGCGTACCGGGCCGCGTCTCCTGCTGCATGTCACGTGCTGCCGTCGCCCAAGCCATGACCCGGCGGCGCTCCTTCGCTGCCACCCCGCGCAGCCGATCCCACCTGTCTCCGGGCTCCCCTAGGGGCCACTCACCGCGCACCACACGCCGATCACTCTCAAGCAGCCCCACCTCCACGAGATCGTCCGTGGGGCCCTCTAAGTCCTTCGGCATGTCCTCCACGATCGCTTCCTCCAGCCGCTGGAACTCGATCAACATGTCCCTCCGCTCCTCTAGCACCACATCCTTCGTCGTTGGCCTGGAGGGGTCCGCCAGCACCAGCAGCCGCTCCACCGCTGCGACCCTGGTTTTGGTACACCAAATCGCCGCCCGCCGGTACTGATCCAGCGTCCTGTTCACCTCCGGCGATGACAGCCGTTGGCTCCTACCTTCTCCTCGTTGACCTCCCATGTCCCGTGATCTCCTCGCGCAAGCCAAAAACTGCACCTCTGCCGATCGGAAACTAGACGCTGTCCGAGTCTGCCTCCCAATCCTCCTCCGCGCAAGTCGCACGAAGGTTGGTCTTCACGAACGCGCGCCTGTCTCTACGGCGCAGCGGGTTCAAGATCGGCTCCCAAGTCTGCCACTTAGCGTGAGAAAATACTTCACGCTCCCAGCACACGAAACACGGAAAAGACGAATCCGCCTCCGGCACCTCCAGCTCGATCACCGGTACCCGTGCGTACGGAAAATGTAGCCGTCGTACGGATAACGCGGGTCCCAGTACGGACAGTTGAACTTGCACTTGCAGGGCACGAAAACTGGGTGCGACCAATCCCTTTTGTCAGTGTGATCCTCCAAAGACGCGCGTACTCCTGGAATGTCCGTCTGCGTTCCCGCGTCTTTCTCTGTGGGTTGGCCGTACGATCCTCTCGGCCCAGCCTTCAACTGTCCAGACATCCGCGCGTAAACAGAGCGAACATTTTGATATACGCTGCGCGATATCAATGAATTTGCGAATACGTTTTCGGAATCAAAAAGAAAGAAAGAACAGTGATGGAGCGTTACTCCTGAGGCTGAGATTCCGAAAAACTGCTTGACACCTCGTGAGAAAGTTGTTAACTAACTAGATTCTCGTGTCAAGCCCAGACGTGTCACGTGTCATCGATCCCGTGATCGATGACTCCCCCCGTCCTGATGCCACAGACACAGTGTGGCATCGCTCTGGCAGACGGGCCTGGCGACCCTACACTTAGGATTCGCGTGCGTAGCTTCTACAATAACCCAAATTATTATTTTCCAAATAATAATTGTCTAATGCGTGTGTGGCAGTGATTATTACACACATCCATCCATCCATGCTGCATTGCATTTGGATTGAGATGTGTGTTTGTCGCTGCTTGAAAATATTTTTGGGGTGCCCAGAGCGAGTAGGGGAGACCTTGGTGGAGCGTGCACCGCAGCTGGGGATCCTCCGTTTGGTTTGAAACCTTCAGCCTGCCAGGGCTTGAGCACAGGAATGAAGTGTTTCCATGACGGACCTGTGGTGCAAAGCTGGATGAACTCCCAGCTACCCAACATTTTCGGTTGTGATTCGTGTTTATGATGGGTTCGCTTTGTGCTTGGTTTGGGATGTGTCGAAGTGGATGGCATCTTGGCACAGCCCCGCCAAGTTCCTGAATGCTTCTCACTCCACTGGGGTGATGGCGTGCTGGCTTTTGTCGGCGGGCCTCATGCCGTGCTGTGTGTGGCTCATCCTTGGAGCGACTCCGTTGGCACCACGTAGCCACAAAAGATCGGCTGCACTATGTACCCACATCGGGAATTGCAGGATTCAGCACACACGTCGGGACACTTATCCGGATTCTCCGGAGCTCACTAGTGAAGAATGGGGCCCCCTCGCTGGGCCACTTGAGCCCCTCTGCAGCTGCACTGCGGGCGTACTGCTGGCGTGTCTCTGAAGCCGGTTCACCTCTGCCCCGCGAGCGGCTCGAGCCATTTCCGCACCACCAAGCCTACGCTCAGGACCACCCCTCTGCTCCCTACCTGTCCTAAAACTTAATCTCAAGAGAGCTTGCCCACCCACGACACGGCCGGCTTTCCAAAGGGTCGAGAATGGAAGCTGATGAGACGCCCTGTGTTGCCGTCCAACCTGTTATAAGTGGTCGTCGCTGCCGGCATGGGCCCCCGGGCTTTGAGGGGCCCAGCATGTGTAAACTCCACCCGTAACCCTTCTGCCCGCACCGTGGAAGGGTGTGTATGTGTGTGGTACTGCCTCTTGAGGAATGGAGCGGACCAGTCTGCACTCTCTCTGCAAGGAGAGGCAGGGCGGGGTGACAGGCTCACTCTGTGTCCTCCCTTGATCTCTGCAGGGAGCGCCTCGGTGCCCGCTTCTGATTTATGCTTTGATCCATCTTCCATTGTCAGACTCATGCGCACCCACGTGACGGCGTATTTGACCCCTATACTAGACAGACTTACTTGTATACTGGCCGAAATGTTCCGAAGCTGACATAAGATGCTCGATTTTGAATTGCAAAAAATTCAAACAAATTTTCAGGGAAAGCGGCCCGTTGTTTTGATCCAATGATTTTTATCATTGCCTTTTACCATGTGAACCCCTCCCTCCACTGCAATCCTAGCGTGCACCGCCTCTCACACGGCTCCCAACGACGTGCTCGTCTGTACACTCAGCCCTTGAATGCCCCCATGTTCCACGCAACTGCGCGTCAGGCTACAAACCGGACTTTCATCCCTTACTCAGCAGCACCCCTAACGCTTGCACACACAGAGAGAGAGAGACCATTCGTTTGGAACATGGGGATGATTACAGCTATTTGTTGTCTCACCGGGGTGTCGGTGGGTTGGGCTCGATTGGCGTAGCTCACAACACTCGATGTGTCTGGTTTCGTGGCATGGCCCCACCCTGCTCAGGCGTTTATTGCCGAGATTTTGTTCAGGCAAGCTTTGGTTGGTGTAACTCGTGTCATTCTTTATCTGTTGATGCAGGAAAAGGGAGTGTAGATACATGGTTCTCGAATCCTCACCCCCCTGCGCTTCCGAAGGAGGACAGTGCAGGCGCCAGTCTGAGGCAGAACCTCGCCAAGGACTCGTGTAGCAAATCTGTGTTCATGAAGGATCCTATGTCACCTATTTCCGTCAATTCCTGGTTAAACAAGCCAAACGTCACACACAAGGTTCGGCCCAATACTTATGTCGAAGTTTGTGATCACATCCGGTTTCTCACCTTAGCTCGGTATTCAGATTTCTGTTATGGTGATCACGTTATCCGATAAGCTGAATTTGTTGGGGGTGGTGATGGCTGCCAGCAAGCGGTAATGAGGCAATCTCGTCTGCGACAACTATCTAAATTCGGAGATGTACAAGATGACGCAAAGGATATTTCTCTGTGGTCTGATCAGGCATGGCGAGCATCCATAGCAGAGAATGACGCAGCTGCAGAGGTATAGTGCGTGATGTAATTCAGTGCAAAACTCTGATTAGGTATATTATATAGGGGCAATTCTACACTGCAGGCTATAAGTGATTTGTCAACAAATATTTTGGGAATGTAAATATCAATTTATCGTTGAATTGAGGTTGATGCAACTTAAATTTGTGCGAAAACGAGATTTGTAAGAAATGCTTTAATCGTACCTACCGTAAGTCGCGTTTTCAGAATCAGTGTTTGATCAATATATTATATTATTTCAGGGGTTCAATGTAGTTTGCGCGTATAGGCAAATGCCATATATGGTAGTATGCGCGTAGGCAAATGATTTAATAATGTGCAGTATATGCGCGTAGGCAAATAGTTTTGATGTAGTTTGCGCGTAGGCACATAATTTTAAGGGTAGTCTGCGCGTAGGCAACTGATTTTAATGGTAGTTTGCTCGTAGGCAAATGATGCGATTTATGGTAGTTTGCCGTAAACAACTTGTAGTGTGTAGTCAGACCGTGTGCACGACGCTTGACCCTTCACAATATTGCTTGTGAACATCCTTATGTGAATTCAACCAGTAGATATCAGCAACTGACCACAATGAACACATCATCTACCGGTTAGATTTGCGAGATAATGTTTTTTTGAGCGACAAACAACAAAAACCATCGTGAACCCACAATTGTGTTCCACATATATTGCTGATCGGAGGTCCATTGGCTGCCCTGACCATGTGTTCAGATGTTCCTCCTGGCATCAACTCTTCTACATACCTTGCAAAATATGTACGTGGCACATCATGATCAGTTGACCTTACGTGTGGGCATATCTGGACGGGGGTAGATAATTTGACTATGAGTTCACTCGAGTTTCACCATGCTTTCATTACAAACCCGGAGTCGAATTCGTCATCGAAATATGCACACTGCACACCCGTTTATTCTCAAATCAATACGCATGATTCTGCTCAGTTCAGGTAGCGATTAGCAAATGGGGACTTGTGCCGTACACCAGCCTCGCCGAATATTCGCGATTGTATCCTTAAGCGACAAGCCTTAGTGGTGTCACACACTCCGCTTATCAACGTCACACGACACTCTGAACATGCCGAGTGGTAGGACTCATGCAATGTGATTAGATATCCGCATTCGTTCGAAGCCATTATTCGGCGGTATTCCAGATGATATCGCAACACATTACATACATATTGCATTGCTCTTTACCGTACCTCTTTGTCAGATACATAAAGGTGACTATATATCGGTATCGGTATTATGGCAGTCAGAATGCTTTTACTTACTTCGGATCAAATTGATAAACCTAGAACCCAGTTTTACTGTCTCGGAGTTCACTAGCTAGGATTGACATACGGAGTACGGACTATAGCTATAGAAAAGGTAACAAGTGACATAGCAGATTTGGACTATCACCGTGACATTTCCAGCACTCTTTTAGCGGGCTCGCAACAAGGTTATTGCGTACTGTAATGGGGATGTGCCCCGATCATCCGTGGAAGTATTCTCAATTGCACACCGTCCGTGTGTTGCTAGCCATTCGCGCAGCGGTATTGATTACCATCTCCCATTCAGACGTCCGCCGCCTCCTGATTCTTTCACGCCTTGCATGATCTTGGCACGGTCTTGGGGATCCCGCGCGCTCCGCGCGCTCCAGGTTCACCTTTAACACCCACATGTCGAAGTCGAAATCCCCACGAACGGAACCTTATGCACCCGCTTCGAGTTGACAACTTAATATCTTGAAGAGGGGAACCGCCACTTTTCAAAAGGCCAGGTTTCGGTTTGGCAGTTAATAATAATAATAATAAAACATTTACGTCGATGAGTAAGGCAACGCCTTCGGAACGATCTACACGAGTCTGCTCCCCTCATACATGACTGTCTGCAAAGGCAGGAAGCATTCCAAAAAGCATGAAAGCATGGGCGGCTAGGCACTTATGAGAACGTGTCTGCCGCCAGCGTCGGAAAAATGCAGTTGGGCGTTAACGCGTTATATAGGAATACACGGCTCGAAGCTCTACAATTGGAGATACAATTTAGTGTATTTCATAAACGTTATCTATAAATAGTATTCCATGCAAAACGCGGTTCTGATTATTTGGGGCCATCTACCTCTAGTGAAAGATATGGGGATAGATAATAGGGTCTCTGCCACGTAGGGAGAATTCGGCGTTAGCCGGGGGAAATCCTCGTGCCGAAGGCCTGATGGAGAAAGTGAAATAGATATATATCGGTGATACTGAATATATATATATATATATATGTTGAACGGAGCTCCTACAATGGTGCACAGCTGGACAGTGGAAAACAGGCCGGCTATCACTTCAGTCTAAGATGAGATAATAGAATACGGAGAGTGTTTTATTATCGGAGAGCAAAACCCGCAGGCTGACCTGGAACCTCATATCGAGGGGTGACAAATGAGGGCAGAGGTGCCCCCCAGTGTGGGGGGCCAAAGTCTCTGTCCCCATGACACCACCTCACCCCGAAGAGGTGAGGTGCCAACAGCCACAGGACAATCTTACACACACCTAAACCCTACGGGAATACAAATTGTTACAGGCCCATGGGGACCTCTGAAGTCCAACTAACTACGGCAAGCCGTGAGGGGGCGTCGGCCCGAAGGAACTTGCAATCAAGGAAGGCTAGGTGAAATTGCTAAGCATCATTGCGCGCACCACCGTTGGGTGGCACATGTAGGGCTCCGTCCGCCGCATGGCTCCCCTGGAACGGCGGGATCCAGACGGGTGAATCGCGGAGCGCAGGCCAGTCCACGTCCTCCTCATCGTCAAGCTGGCGAAGGCTGAGAGACGCTGGCGGCTGGCCACCACCATCCAGAAACGGAGCCACGGCAGGAGAATCAAAGACCTGCGAAGGGGGGAGCATCGCGTGGAGGCGGACGCTCATGGCCGCGGCATCCTGTGCCTCGCCGTGCTGCTGCGGTGGCTCCAGCTCCTGCAGGGAATGTGCCCGCGGGGCAGGTGCAGCAGCCGGCGGCCATGCGGATAATGGCGGCGGAGCAGCGGGTGGAGGGGGGCCGAGAGAGGGCGCCCGCCCCGGTGCAAACGCAGCGGTGCATGAGTAAATGCAGACACCGTCGGTGTCCATGTGGCCCGTAGTGACCGCCCAAAGGCGCCAGCAGGTCACGCACGGCATCCCCGTGCCCTCCCAAACCAAGTAGCGGCCGCCCCCTTCCTGCTTCTTCCACTCGCCCACGGGCGGCGCATGTCGGCGTTTGCCAAGGGCGGTGAGCGTGCCGACAGTGGTGGTAGTGGACTTGCCACCACCAGAGCGCCCGCCACCACCAGGTGCTGGAGGAGGAGGCGCGGCAAGTCGGGTGAAGGGGGATTCGTCGCGGAAGACCTTACCGAGGCGGAGGGCGAGGGCGGCGTAGGTGAGCCGCTGACCAGCGTTGAGGTCGCGGACCACCACCCGAGATACAGGGGCGTGACGTAGGGGGAGCGAGCCGCAAAATTCCGGAGCACGTTGTGGAGGTCTTCTACGCGGTCGCGGTCGCCGTAGTCGGGGTGGAGCTTGCGATGCTTGTCCGCCAGTGTGGCGAAGACGGCAAGCTGAGGCGCGGGCTCGATGGTCTCGTCAATGACAATTGCCCGAAGGCGAACCCAGAAGCGGCGAGTGTCGGGGTCGCCGATCCCCACCACGTGGAAACGCAGGCGCTGCAGTGCACAACGCCCATCATGTGGGTGCACGTGCGCAGACTCCTCGTAGAGAGCAAGAGCGGTGCCACGAAGGACCGTGGGGAGCACCACGTAGATGAGCTCGTTGAGGGTGAGGTGGTACTCAGAGTACTCGAAGTCCAGATCGAGCAGCTTCAGGATCTCGTCGCGTGAAATCGGACCAAAAACGTGGGAGAGGTTCGCCAGTAACACCGCGAAGTTCATGGGGAAACAGAAACTGTACCGCTAGACCAGAAGCCCGAAAAAGGTGAGCCAGGCCGGGATCGAGCCCGTGACCTCTCGCATACCGGACGAGCGCTCTGCCGTTGAGCTACTCTGGCTATTGATGGCGATTCTGGTGCGGTACAGAGTACTGACTCCCCACGGTGCCACGTAGGCGGCGAAGAGTGAAACACGAAGGATACAACTTTTCCCCCAATCTGCCGTTGCGGTGCGCTCTCTGTTGGGGCATCGCGCGGCTATGGGCGGCGCGACTGTTGGGGGCGCGCGGCCTGTGCGGCACGATTGTATCCTTCATGAGAAGTCGCTCTCGGCCTCAGGTCCATCAAGGGTGATACCGACGTTGGACTTGAAGCCACGGGCACGTAAGAGCTTGGCCAACTCCTCGCCGTAGGAGAAGGCGTAGTCCAGCTTCTCGACGAATTCCGTACGCTGCGATGCACGGACAGGCGTAGAAACCCAGACGGAGTCGTCATGGTGGAACTCCGCAGAGGTGCGTGGCAGAGCGAGAGACCGGAGTAGGGCGTGGCCTCAATGTTGACATGCGTACAATGGGGTCCGGCGGCTGCTCCCTCTGGGGACTCGCAGAGGGGGTCCTGGAAGGAGTGCTGCCGGAATCCCGGGCAGCACGCAGACGGCTGCCAAGGGAAACGTGCTCGCCCGACATCGCTGGAAGGGTGTAGTACGAAATGTTGGTGTTGGTGGCGCGAAGTGTACGCGCAATCAAGGGGGGGGTGTCTCCCTTGCCAGATGAGCGGTGCCAGTGGGGCACGCGGAAAGCAGATGATGACGAACAAAGAGCGAGGAGCTCAGTCAGATGGGCGTGAGCGTGCGTCACGGAGAACCGCAAAATGCTGCGGGATCAAAGAAACAACGGGAGCCAACAAGCGACCACTAACCGGTGGAAAGGACCGATAACCTGATGGAGACAGTGAAATAAATATATAACGGTGATACTGAATATATATATATGTGTGTGTTGAACGGAGCTCCTACAATGGTGCACAGTTGGACAGTGGAAAACAGGCCGGCTATCACTGCAGTCTAAGATGAGATAATAGAATACGGAGAGTGTTTTATTATCGGAGAGCAAAACCCGCAGGCTGACCTGGAACCTCATATCGAGGGGTGACAAATGAGGGCAGAGGTGCCCCCCAGTGTGAGGGGGCCAAAGTCTCTGTCCCCATGAAGGCCCGCATGAAAACAAAATCGATGGGGGAAAGGGGGTATGACACAGGGGGGATAACAGTTTGAGTGAATCATCTGTTGGGTGCTTCTTCATGAATGCTGAATGCTCTTGTTCCCAGAGTTTCTCCGAGCGCGGCCGCTGCGCGGCCTGCGACACGCGAGGGTCGACGTTACAGTTGATGGAAGAGGCTCGGAGAAACTCTGGCATTACTTGGCAAAAGCGCTCAAATGCCCGTTTTCGCTATCTCTTTTCCCCGCAAATAGGTTAAACCAACAGCCGAAAACGAGGATACGATAATTTATTGCAAGCTGTGTAGTTAACGTAATGGAGCAAACTCGACGGAATATTCAAGGTATGACCTCTAACTATTATTTCTTCATGCTCGCTTGCGAATGGGAGGCCTCTAGGGCCCTTTAAAACGCATGGCTGATAGGGTACTTTCGCAGATTAGCGCAAGCTAAGCGTGGCGGAGATGATGGATTAAACGCTCTATAGTTAACGGAATCGCTCAATCTCGACGACATATTGCAGGTGTGAACTCTAACTTTTATTTCTTCTTGCTTGCTTGCGAATAGGAGACCTCTAGGGCCCTTTAAAACGCATGGCTGATAGGGTACTTTCGCAGAATAGCGCAAGCTAAGCGTGGCGGAGATGATGGATTAAACGCTCTATAGTTAACGGAATCGAGCAATCTCAACGGCATATTGAAGGTAAGGGTCCCACCTAGCATATTTTCTATTGCAAGTAGTCATGAAAGTTGTGTAGAGGGTCCAAACGTAGAGGGCTGATAGGGTATGTCCGCAGATGCGGCATTAACCCCAACGAGCGAGAACGAGCACTCCAACCTCCATAGTTAACGGAATCGAGCAATCTCAACGGCATATTGAAGGTAAGGGTCCCACCTAGCATATTTTCTATTGCAAGTAGTCATGAAAGTTGTGTAGAGGGTCCAAACGTAGAGGGCTGATAGGGTATGTCCGCAGATGCGGCATTAACCCCTATGAGCGAGAACGAGCACTTCAACCTCCATAGTTAACGGAATCGAGCAATCTCAACGGCATATTGAAGGTAAGGGTCCCACCTAGCATATTTTCTATTGCAAGTAGTCATGAAAGTTGTGTAGAGGTCGCCAACGTTGAGGGCTGATAGGGTATGTTCGCAGATGCGGCATTAACCCCAACGAGCGAGAACGAGCACCCCAACCTCCATAGTTAACGGAATCGAGCAAGCTCAACGGCATATTGAAGGTAAGGGTCCCACCTAGCATTTTTTTTATTGCAAGTAGTCATGAAAGTTGTGTAGAGGTCGCAAACGTTGAGGGCTGATAGGGTATGTTCGCAGATGCGGCATTAACCCCAATGAGCGAGAACGAGCACTCCAACCTCCATAGTTAACGGAATCGAGCAATCTCAACGGCATATTGAAGGTAAGGGTCCTACCAAGCATATTTTCTATTGCAAGTAGTCATGAAAGTTGTGTAGAGGTCGCCAACGTAGAGGGCTGATAGGGTATGTTGGCAGATTGGAGCATGGCCACCCCAAACGAGATTGAGTCCCCAAGGCTCTAAAGTTTGTCAAATCGAGCAAGCTCAACGGCATATTGAAGGTAAAGGTCCTACCTATCATATTTTCTATTGCAAGTAGTCATGAAAGTTGTGTAGAGGTCGCAAACGTTGAGGGCTGATAGGGTATGTTGGCAGATTGGAGCATTGCCACCCCAAACGAGATTGAGTCCCCAAGGCTCTAAAGTTTGTCAAATCGAGCAAGCTCAACGGCATATTGAAGGTAAGGCTCTCCCCTAACTGCTTTAAGTCGTGAACTAGTCATGAAACTGATGCACACTTGCCCAATGTTGATGGCTCATGGGATATGTTTGCAGGGTGGAGCATCCCCTCGTGGAGTGAGAATGAGCACCCCGGGTTGAATTTTTGAGTGATTTCAGCAAACCAAACGGCAAATAAAAGGTGTGGGCTTCCCCAATATCGCCTCGATATGAGAGTGTGTGTGGGGGGCTTATGGTGCTCACGCAACGGCTTGTTTAGCTTGGAAGGGGAGGGTTTGGCGCGAAAGCATAAGGCGTGCACTCAGCCTCTTTTTGGGTTTGGTATTGTGCACAAAGATTTGGGACATTAGTTAGGTGACGTTTTCCATCCTGTGGTACAGGCTGTGGTGAACATGTGGGTATAAGAATGGGTGTAGGGGGCTTAGTGAGCTCCCGGGGGGGTCCATTTAGGCTAGGGGTGTAGGGTTAGGTGCATTTGCATGTAGCGTGTCATCAGCTGTCATACATTTTAGGGTATGGTGACCGAGGCAGGGAAATTGGCACATGATGCATGGCACCGGCTTGTAACAAACGCCGGCTTTTCATGGTACCGCGCCGGGTTTGTTCAGCTGGTGACACGCATGACAGTGGTGACAGCATGACAGGCTTTACGAAGATGACCATCTGTGAGATGCAGACTTGTCAGAGAAGATATGGTCACCATCAAGTGACCAGGGAATGATAAGACGAAGATGGCAGTGACTCCTTTGCCGCTGACGTGTCAGTCAGAATGCGGTAAACGGTAACATTGTTAGAGCTGGCATGGAATAATGACTTTCTATTGGCCAGATGAAGATTTAAGGGCTAGAACCCGTTACAGTTTTGGGAAATGTGACAGGACATTGAGATATAAGTAGACTCTGACCGAACGTCAGGCTAGTGGACTCATTATTGTTTTGCCTTCGCAAGTACTAGGTGGCTGTTCGCGTGCCAGTGCTAGAGTGCTAAGACAGTTCTGCTCACAGCTTTTGTACACACAATAATTCGTATTTTGTGATATAATATCAATTTTGACGGATACATTTCACTGCTGTTTTCATACTTTTTCAAAACAATAATGTCCTGCGCGGAGCGGCTTTTTATTTCAGTGTTAATCCGGAAGTGAAGGCCCTTTGGCGAGAAGTCTGCAGCAGTTGAAAGAGCGGATTCGGAAGTCAGGCGACTCCAGGGGCACCCACGGTGCACTGGCGGACCCTTTTTCTTCCCTGAACTTGGTGGTACTTGCACCGAAAGAGCTTCCAGTGACGGCGGCGACGGATCAGCTTTGAATTCACTAGTCATGAGCGGCCTCCTTCTACACAGTGATATGCTCAACACCTTGTTCTGCAGCGAATCCAGGGGCACCCCTGGTGCACTGGCCTAGCTGCTGACAGGATGGTGTCCTCCAGTTTTGAGCTAATCAGCACGGCATGAGCTTGGGCGGCGGCGGCGACAAAGTTAATCAGCAGTGAATGTACACCTGGATGAGCAGCTCTCAGTGGTTCTTTCAGCTGACCACCTTGCTTGAAGTGAATCCAGGGGCACCCCTGGTGCACTGGCTTAACTGAAAGGCAGGTGTGTGTCACCTGGGAGCTAATCAGCAGCGGCATCTGCCCTGTCTTACCGGCTAAGAGTGGATCAACAGCTAATGTGCACCTTGATGAACTATCTTCCAGTGGGCTCTCCAGCTGGCCACCTTGTCTGAAGTGAATCCAGGGACACCCCAGGTGTACTGGCTTAGCTGAAAGGCAGGTGTGCTTGGCCTGTGAGCTAATTAGCGGCGACATCTGCTTTTATTTACCAGCGAAGAAGTGGATCAGCAGTGAATCACTGCTCTATGTCTGGAGCTGCAACTTACGGTTTCTTGGGCAGCTCCACTTTGTCTGACGGTTAATCCAGGGACACCCCTGGTGTACTGGCCTAAGCCTGAAGCAGAGGAAGAGCTTGCCAGAGGACTGGCAGCAGCATCAGCTCTGAAGGCGACAACTGAGTGGTCTTTTAAGCGATATTCCCTGGTGTGACACAGTGACCTGGTGGATTCAGAGTTAATTACGTTTCCAGCCTGGAGTGCTGCTTACTACTGGAGTGACCTTCTGGTGCTTTATTATGATGTGTTGGAGAATTCTTCTATCTTTTCTACAGTATTGGTCAGCCGGTGAGGCCCTCATGTCACGGGCCACCTTCTGAATCAGCGGTAGTGCTGCGAATCCAGGGTGCTCAGCACACTGGCTTAGCTTCCAACTCTGCCAGCGACCTGGTACTTGTTTACTGGACTAGACTGGGGAGTGAGCTTACATGCCAGCCATGGTTCCCTTGATTAGCAGTGGTGTTGTGAATCCAGGGGTGCTCAGCACACTGGCCTAGCTCACACCGCTGCATATCAGTGCTATTCTTGGTATTGTGGAGTTGCCCTCACTGTCATTGTGCTCTTGATGAACTCTGGCCCAGCTAATCCAGAAGTGCTCAGCACACTGGCCCAGCTTTAACTTTTCCTCGCACGAATATTCTGTATCTGCTGCTGATTCAGAGCGCTGAAGCACAGTGCTGGACCTTTAGGCGTCCGCTGTCCACACGCGTTTCGTTCTTTCACTTGTTCAGCAAGGTGAATCCAGGGGCACTCAGTGCACTGGCCTAAGCCAGTCTGAGTCAAGCCTCCAGTCTACTGGGGAACGAGCTTTGCGCTGAGAGAGGGGACTCTTCCTTGGTCCCGTTGGCTGAGCATCAACACAGTACTTCACCACGGAGGGCGAGGCAGAGCCAAGCGCTGCCTCTGTCCATTCCAGAGAACGTGAGGCACGACGGCTGGCACGAGAGCGGGCCAGTCAGGACCTTGACACGGAATATATGAGCGCAGAGGGGGCGGGCTCAGAAACCACTCCCTCCGCACCGCCATCACCAGCAGCAACAGCGCTAGAAGCAACAGCACTCGCAGCAGCAGTAGCAGCCTCAGCGCCTGCAAACCGGTTTCTCTTTGCGTTTGACGACGTAGACGAGATGGATCACTATGAGAAGGAGAGCCACTCACTTGACAAGGAAGACGTCAGACTCCAGTACACTGGTAGTAAGAGTGAGGACAGAGCGCTCTTCATCAGGCGTTTCGTGGACATGGTCGCGAAAGTCCAGCGGGCTTTTGAGGCCAGGAAGCGTAGGTACATGAAGTCAGCATCTTACCATGCGCTCAGTCAGCAGCAGAAGGAGGCCTTCGCTGGGTCCAGGCCAGACTACAGATCATTGTGGGATAGCATACCCTCGTTTCTAGCAGGGGATGATCATTCCACCTCAGTCGCTTATGACTGGTGGTGCGCTGCCTACCTGAAGGATGGCGTCATGGCTTCACACGCTTGCCATGTCCTGAAGGATCTTACCATGAGAGACGCCTGCCAGGGATCTGTGCGTTGTGCGCAGCCTCCTTTTCATGAGCTGGCGCCAGGGTCAACCTGGGCAGTTTGTAAGGTGTTCGAGGAGGGTGATGAGGATGGCGAGGCGTCTGATGAGTGGGCAGGCGAGGGAACCTCCACGAAGGGTCTCACGGGGCCAGATGGCACTGAAGATTCTCACTACTCTTGGGCCTTGAGGGCTTTCGTTGCAGAGCTCGAAGCTAAATTCTTGATGAAGGGCACCAAAGAGAAGGAGGATCTCTTGATCGCCAAGCCGCAGACCAACGAGCAGGACGGCCTCGCCTACGTGAAGAGCTGTCGTCGCAGGGAGGCAGCTCTCAACATCGGCAAGAGGGTGGAGGACTCCGTCGTTAGGCAGAACATCGAGGAATGCATTAAGGGCCTGCGCATCAAAGAATACCGAGATCGCGTGTCCGAGCAGCTGCGTGTCAGCCATCCTGCCCCCAACAGGGTCACTTGGGAGGACCTGGAGGTGATCGTGGAGGTGCAGGACAAGCTCAAGAACGATGCAGAGGCTTGGGCCCTCACACTGCAGCAGGAGCTGGTCCGCAGGCTCAACTGCGTGTACTCCTGCTTCGAGGCCAGGCAGATGGGGCTTGACCTGGCTGCACTGGTGTCAGCCATGAGGCGCTCGGGTTCTGCCTCCAAGACTGGGGACAGACGCAGGGACCCCAAGAAGAAGGAGCAAGCACAGCATGGTGGCGACGACGCCAAGAGACCTGCGAGGGAAGCGAACAATGCCGAGCGTCAGAAACCTTCTTACAGCAAGGTGCCACCACCTGATGCTTCGAAGAAGTTCCAGTGTGACTGGTGCTTCACGCGCCTGCCCCACTCTCCAGAGCGCTGCTACACGGGGTGTCGTGATGCCCGGGTGCCGCCCAACTTCCATAAGGACAGGCAGAACTCCAAGTGGCCGGACGAGGTCAAGAATGCCCAGATGCGCGTCTACAACATCGCACGCCGCTTTGATAAGCACAAGATGGGGATCACCACCAAGGAGTGGCTTAAGCTCCCTGAGGCCAAGCAGAAGCAGCCACAGCAGCAGCAGCAGCAGCAGCAGCAGCAGCAAGTGGCTGCCAGTGCCGAGGTTAAGGAGAAACTCGCCGCAGAATTGTCAGGTCTCCAGGCAGGGTCACCTCCAAAGGATGACAAGATCGCCGATGCACAGGCCCGATCAGAGGCCAGCGATGCGGAGACTGAGTACGACTCCAACTTCACCCAACAGGCTGAATACGAGGAGGATGAGCAGGACTGCCCTGCTGGGGGTGGGCTGGAAGGTGGTCATGGTGTTGGCATCGATCACGCACCGAGTTTCCAGGCCAGCGCCGCTGTCGCCTTGGGCAGCACTCAGCAGATGCGGGGCTTCCAGGTCAAGACGCCGGAGGAGTTCGACAGGGCCGCTCAGGTGCCTAGAGCCGTTCCTCCCGACGTACTCAGCAGGAAGGTCCACCTGTTGGCATCCAATCTTCGCAGCTCCGTACGCGCCTGCTCGCAGATTGCTGCCATCCTGATATGCGTTCGTAAGAATCATGGACTACGAGTTACGGCACTTGCAGCATTGCACGGTGGCGTACGTCGATGACGTAGTGGTCTATACGGATTCCACGCCTGAGCAGCATTTGAAGGACGTTGAGGACGTACTTCGCACCTTGGGGGACGCTGGCATCCGTTTGCATGCAGGCAAGAGTACCTTTGGTGCAGCCACGGTGGACTTTCTGGGCTATCGCATTGGTCACAACTCCATTGGCGCGCAAGAAGCCAAATGCAAGGCCATACAAGAGCTCCCAAGCCCTCAGGACAAGACTGGGCTCCGCTCGATCTTGGGCATGATGAACTACTATAAGGGCCTGGTGGGTGAGCCAGGGGGGCCAAACTACTCTGAGAGGGCCCGCCCTCTCAATGACCTGCTCAAGAAGGAGGTCACTGACATCAAGGCAGCCTGGGGGAAGGAGCAAGACCAAGCACTTCAAGAACTTAAGGATGCTCTCTGTTCTGGAAGGTGCCTGAGGCCCATCGATTGCGACAGACCCCTCATATTGTACACCGATTGGAGCACCTATGGCATTGGCGCAGTGCTGGGCCAGAAGGACGATGATGGGAAGGAGTACATTTGTATGGCAATCAGCCGATCTTTGAGTAAAACGGAGAGACAGTACGCCAGCTTCAAAGGGGAGATGCTCGCAGTGGTATGGGCAGTGCGCACGCTGAGGCAGTACTTGCATGGAGTCCACTTCACTTTGGTGACCGACCACTCACCGCTCACCACCCTGATGGAGAAGGCCGATCTCCAAGGGCAACACCTACGCTGGGCAATCAGTTTGCAGGAGTTCGACTTCACTGTGAAGTATCGTCCAGGCGCCAAGAACAGCAACGCTGACGTGCCGTCTCGCTACCCACTGCCATCCACGACGGATGAGACTGGAGCGAGGCATGAAAGGGAGAAGGTGACTGCGTTACACGCAGGCGTGGGGGAAGTTCACGCGAAGGACTTCGGTGACCACTTGTGCTTTATGTTGGCTGGGGATACCTTCCCAGGAGAAGAGGCCACGCCAGAGGTGCAGGTTGCCAACTTCTATTGCAGGATGGCTGCCATGGAGCAGCTGGGCACAGGACCAGTGCATCGTTTGTTCGATTTGCACTACCACGAGGAATTAGAATGCAATCATGGGGACATGTTCGACACTGACTTGCCCGAGCTGGTGACCGACTCTGGGAGGTTAGCCAGAGCAGCTTGGAAGGCGCTGAGCCTGGTTAGGCCGACGCGCACATGGCACCCATGACAGTCGGTAAATGACCATCTAGGAATCGGTTCTTCATGCCAAAAACGATTGTTTGTTCGCGCGAAAAATTGAACCGGACAGTGCGGCGGTCTCCGCACGCGGAGCGGTCCGACGTGGCAAGTGGAGGCGGCGGGCATCCAAATATTTGTTTTTAAGTGTTTCAAAAAACATTTTCTGGTCTGGACGTTCGCTCACGACCTAGCAGCACCCTGTAAGAACGCGTATAAGGTGGACTAACGCGCAGGTATGAGCTATTTGCGTACTGCCCAGCTGTGTGAAACTAGGAGAAATCTAAGAATTGGAAACATAGAGTGGTGAAATGTTTTGCTGAGATTGTAGGTTACCCCTTTTTTAAAACTTTTGGTGTTAACGAATGTTAAGTTCGGGCTTGAGTTAATAGGAGTTTGACGCGTTCGCTGCTGACACGAGGGCCACCGCTTAAGTCCTAAAATTCCGCCCGCAGGCTGGAACTGCTGCGGTGCACTCTGTGCTGCATCGCATGTGCTCACACTTGGTCACAGCCTTTTTTTGCCTCACAGGAAGGTTTTTATCTTTTTACTTAAAGGGAGCAGCGCGTCCAAAGAGTAATTCTCTGGCGGGACTTGTACGTCCTCGGGTCTAATCGCCCCTGCTCCCCCCTCTAACTCTGGCGTGCTTTGTTGTGTGCAGATCCGCTTGCAGAGTTTAAAAAAACTCCCGAAAAGGTATACCAAAGGTATATATGTTTTCGCGGACTGTTTCGAACTGAAGAGCAGCCTTTTTTTCTTCAGTTAACGAAAACTGTCATTATTCGTTTTGCGGAGGTCAGAATTGTTGAGCGCGGCAGCGCCGAGAAAATAGTAATGAGACTGCAGCAGGCTCAGTGCAGCCTGCAAGCCTCATCTCTTTACCTTAGTTTAGTTTGCCTAACGCACAGGCCTACTTGCGGGTGCATATCTTGGCACCATACTCCTGCTGGGATGAGTGGTATTTTTGGGGCTGCAGTCTGAGTATTGGGCGAACGCCACTCAGCTTGGGTTTAATTCCCAACAGTCCCGGGAGGGGGGGGGTGGGGATACAAGTGCCGCTGCTGAAGAGGAAACTATTCCCCTTTTGCGGAAGGATTTGCGACCGTCTAGTATTACATAATAGAAGGGAACACACCATCCCGTTTGCTGCACTTTTGATAGGGAAACAAGATACAACCCTGACTGCGATTCAACACGCAGTGAGGGAACGATGCGCTTGGAACGGTGTGCCAAAACAGAGTGATATTTTTCGGGACTGTAGTCTGAGTATTGGGGCTCACCCCGCTCAGCTTGGGTTTAATTCCCAACAGTTCCTGGGGGGTGGGGGGGTAGCCAGAACCGACGGCGACCGTACGCGCCGTCGATTCCACAGCCAACAGCACCGAGATGCCCCGTTGAAGCACTTATTAAATAGATAGATAGTCACGCACATAGCCTGTGTATTTTGTGTGGCGTTCCCTTTGTGTTTGAGGGAGGCACTATCAAGTGCATAGGAAAGGTCCGAGCATCCGTTGCATGGGTTGCTGCTGTTCACTGTATGCCTGAAAACGGTTGGGATCATCGGCATCCAGTTGTGTGAGGCTGCCGTATGTTTGAGAGCTCAAAAAGCATAGAAACTAGTTGTATTATATGCACTCTTGTTGTAGAACAAGGCTTGGATAGGTTACCTTATTGGTATTATTATTATCATTTTCATTCTTAGCGCGTTTTCACGAATAACGTATCTTGTGAACCAATTTGAGGTTTCAACACTCCTAAGACTATTTGTCATACCTACAACTTTTGTATGTACATATATAATAACGTCAGCACTCACATAGCACCAATTTTCACGCTTCCAACAAGTGCAGGTTGCCAACACGCTCAAACCCTAAGTCATTCGTCCTACACCCCCCTCACTTTTCCATTTGCTGCACAACAAATGCATTCGAATGAGCCAAAATGGACGTCACCGTCGTTTTTGGCAACATCGAAATAGGTAATATTGCTATTAGTATTGTTGGCATACATTGGATAATTCTCCAAATAAAACCCAAACCCCTAGATGGTCATTTCGACCCCCCCCTGGGTGCCATGTGCGAGGTACACACGGCGAGGGAAGCCCTGCTGTGTACAGCAATGAGTACTTTGAAGGTGAGCGCATCCTGAAGCCCGAGAAGGTCGACACCAGGGTGCTGGGCAGTCGATTCTTCTCGCAAGCTCGGCAGGAAGGCGTGGTGTGCTACGAGCCATGTGGAGGCCTATGTGCTGGGCTAGAAATGTTGCTCCGCAGTGGGATGAAGGTGGATCGCTACCTGTATCAGGGCATATCCCCGAGCAGTCGGACAGTTGCCAGAGCCAGGTGCACGGCATTGCTAAGACGATACCCTGACCTCATCTCGCCCCATGCAATAGAGCTTGGGGCTTTATTACCCCAAGATCTGCGCGAAACCACCAGCGCCGACTTCATACGAGCAGGAGCTCTTCAAGGACGCCAGTGGGTCATGGTATGTGGGTTCCCATGTCAGGATCTCTCCCCTGCTGGAACACTCACAGGCCTGGATGGCAGGCACAGCAAATTATTTTATGAAGTGGTCAGGCTTCTGTCCACACTCCAGCAACTGCAGCGGCAGAGGCCTCCAGGCTATATCCTGGAAAATGTTTCTCCGTTGTCACACAGACCTGGAACCAAGATCAGGGACGAGGTGTTCCCGTACATTGCCAGCGTCATTGGTAGACCAGTGTCCTTTGATGCAGCACAAGCAGGCGCTTACGCACATCGATTGCGAGCGTATTGGAGCAACTTGTTCCAGAGCCACCAGTTTCGCTCCGTCATGAGCAAAGTGGTGAGACCAGAAGGACGAATCGTATCGTCAATCATATGCAAGGGCTGGCATCCCAGGCCAGTGATAAGGACAGACCGCGCGCCTCACTACGTGGTGAACGTGGTGGGAGAACCATTGAGGGCACTACCCACCATCATGGCGACGCAAGGGTCAAGAGCGTTCAGAAGAGCGAGGATGGGCACCGTGGTGCGCAACCAGGACGGTGAAGACACCGAGGAAGAATCTCGAGAAGTGAACCTCGAAGAGAAGACGCGAGCCATGGGCTACAACGCAAGTGAGCTACGCATGGCCGATGGCCTGAACGACGTAGAATTGGCAAGCATTCTGGGCCTGGCCATGGATCGCAGGGCAATGGAGCTGCTGATGGCAGTCGCAGAAGCAAGCAGGAAGGGGCTCCCTCACAGCAAGGAATCCCAGAGGCGGAGAATTCCCCAGGACAGCCCATCGCTGTAGACAACAACTGGGCAGACCACGAGAGGTCGGACCCTCAGCAGAGGCAAGCTTTGCTGGCGGAATGGGTTGAGAATTCGAACGCATACACCCAGCAGGTGGCGAAGACTATGACCCATCGCGACTGGGAGGAGAAGCTGCGGATAATGTGCTCGCAAGGGCAGAAAGGCGCAGAAGGAATTGGAGCCCAGCGACAGAAGGCTGGAACCAAGAAGAAGAAGAAGAACGAGTGGCAGCTCTACACCATGGCGCAGTATCGTCAGAGGCATGAGAACCACTTCGTGAAGGAGGGCGCAACCCCAGCAGCGCGCGTGGATGTGCCTGCCTGGAGTCCGCCTGCCAGAGAGTCAGAGATGAGGCTCCCCAGGTTGGCGTGTACCACCAGATTCGAGGACCTGATGGCCAGCGTGGCTGAGCAGCAGTCAGACCGTGACAAGCATCGAGACGTACACGATGATGCATGGTGCCTTACATGGTTGAAGTCCAATGGTAGAGTGAGGTTGCCAGAAGAGGAAGTTCGCCGAGTAAGGAGGCGAGCAGCACGACACCGATGGGACGAGGCCACGGACGAGATCTACATGGTCACCATGTCAGGCAAGGAGGTGAGAATACCTAAGCCTGCTGACCGTCTCGCGTTGGTAAAGGAATACCACTCCAGAACTGGACATTGGGGCATAAGACGTACGCAGCATCTCCTGTGGCAACGCCATTGGTGGGCCGATCTGAAGAAAGACGTGGAGGCTGTGGTCACCCAGTGTGAGACCTGTCAGCGTGTGAAGACTCATTATGCGAGAGAGGTGGCATGTTTATCCCCCTTGAGATCGTGTCGTTCATGTATCGCTGGTCGCTGGATTTGGCATGGCCCTCGAGGAGAGAGACCAAGTCTGGCAACAACCGAGTGCTCATCATGACCGAGCACTATACCAGGTTCATAATCTGCGTTCCCATTCCTGACAAGGAGGCGAGCACCATCGCAGCGGCATTCCGCAGTCATGTACTTGCTGTGTTTGGTGCGCCGGCAGAATGCTTGGTGGATGGAGGAAAGGAGTTTGAAGGCGAGTTCAAGCAGCTATGCAGAGACTGCCTGATCGACCGGCGGGTCACCTCGCCAGACTCACCAGAAGGCAACGGGCTTACCGAAAGAGTGGTACGCACTATGAAGTTCTGCTTTAAGAAGCTTGCCTTGGAGAAGGGTCTCGATTATGAGTGGGATGAGCAGCTCTGGCCACTAGTGCTGAGCTATAATGCAGCACGCCAGGAGTCCACGGGGGTTGCGCCGTTCACCATGTTGTTCGCTCAAGAGGCAGTAGTGCCTCCTGATTTGAAACGGGCGCCCAGCATGGATTTTGCTGCTGAGGTCGAAGATGAGAAGGATGCCAGAGTCAAGGACCTCCACCAGAGAGCACAGGTGGTGAGGCGATTGATGGTACACGCTGGTTGCAGCCTGGAGGTTGCACAGACAGCATCGTAATACATTACATTATGAAGGGAGAAGGGGTGGGGGCTATGAGCCTAGTCCACACCAGTTTAAGGTGGGCGATTTCGTCTACATCAGGCAGAAGCCCCGCAGCGGCATGGAAGTCGCGACCAAATCTGCCATTCTGAAGCTGGTCAAGATACAGCGAGATGGTGTGGTGGTGCTTGAGGACGCCACCAAGTTAAGAGAGAAGAGCACCGTGCAGAGCATCGCTCCATGTCACCTGCAGGTGAAGGATAAGTATGACTGCAGTGCAGCCGTTCCCAGTAAGCACCTAGCATGTGAAGTTTGCAGGAAGACCGATGGGGAGGCAGAGATGCTGTTGTGTGACGCATGCAACAGGGGGTACCACTTGTGGTGTCTGACCCCAGCACTGGATGGAGTACCAGAAGGCGAGTGGCTATGCCCCAGGTGCTCAGGCACGGGGATGCAAGCCGCCAATGCTGAGGTGCGGATCCAGAAAGACGAGAGCTCTGGTGCCCTAGAGGACAGACTGGGCATGAAGGAGCAGCAATTGAATGAGAAGCTGTCGGCGGAGATGCGCCTGTTGCCAGCAGACGTGGGTCCTCGTCGGGTGGTGAAGGGAAACAAGTTTCAGCCTTGGCATGCCATTTCATCAAGAGAGATGCTGTTGAAGGAGGAGGACATGTTCTTGGGCATGCCTGATCAGATTGATTGGGGAAGACAGGACAAGCTCTCTGAGGCTGTGCAGATCTTCATGCCATGGCATTGGAATGAGGGGCATCGCACGGTGCTGAGCAAGAAATATCGGGAACAGAAGGCCATGGCAAGACATCTGAGGGATGCACCTCTTATGCCTGCGCTGGCTGAAGAAGAAGTTGAAAGACGAGGAGAGCTGAGGCACATGACTAAGGCTCAGGTGAGAGAAGCTAGCGCGCTACAGTGGGGGCTTGAACTGGTTATCACAGTGCCCTCTGAGGTGAGGCGTTTAGCGACAGAGGTGGACTGGAAGTCCGTCGATGGCGTGTGGGACCCGTGGGCAGGCACTGGGGTCATCAGTGAGGTGATGGTAGAGCAATGGCCGCAGTTGAGATTCATGAACAATGACTGGAACTCTCAGTTGGGTTGGTCTGAGGCGCATGACGCACTTCAGCCAGGTAACTATCGCATATGGAAGGAGAAGTATGGTGTCTGTGACGCAGTGATGACTTCGCCTTGGTTCGCAGCGCTGGATATCGCGTTTCCGTTGGCAGTAATGGCCAGTCGTGTGGTGGCATGTGTCCACGTTCCATCTTACTATTTAACAGACATGACCGAGAGCAGGGCTGCGTACTTCAGGCGATTGAGTCAGACAGGACGCTTGCATGTGATTGGGCATCTGGAACATGGACCCATTGGCCGCAGGTGTATGTGGGTCTTGGTGTTCAAGAATCCACTGGTCAGAGCCAGAATGTTACAGGGCGGAGAAGGTGAAGGCATTGGTATGTTCACTTTCAGTTTGGGCAAGTTCATGGCAGATGGTGATACGACCCAGTATGCTGAGCAAGCCCACATTTGAGACTGTGCTACTGCACGCAGCAGCTACAGATGGGGGATGTTGGAATCTGGGCTTGCATGTAAGAGTTCAGCGTTCGATAACAGGGTATCAGAATTTTAAAATTTTGTAGCTCTACGATCTTATGCCGTGTTGAGAATTGCTCGATCAGTTACCGGCACCAGTGGATATTAATGATGCTTATGATCAGTCGCGAGTGTTAAGTTCGTTCGATTCCGGGATTGTACCATCATATGCACGCGTTTGCGACAGCTGTAACAAACGCCGGCTTCTCATGGTACCGCGCCGGGTTTGTTCAGCTGGTGACACGCATGACAGCGGTGACAGCATGACAGGCTTTGCGAAGATGACCATCTGTGAGATGCAGACTTGTCAGAGAAGATATGGTCACCATCAAATGACCAGGGAATGATAAGACGAAGATGGCAGTGACTCCTTTGCCGCTGACGTGTCAGTCAGAATGCGGTGAACGGTAACATTGTTAGAGCTGGCAAGGAATAATGACTTTCTATTGGCCAGATGAAGATTTAAGGGCTAGCACCCGTTACAGTTTTGGGAAATGTGACAGGGCATTGAGATATAAGTAGACTCTGACCGAAGGTCAGGCTAGTGGACTCATTATTGTTTTGCCTTCGCAAGTACTAGGTGGCTGTTCGCGTGCCAGTGCTAGAGTGCTAAGACAGTTCTGCTCACAGCTTTTGCACACAATAATTCGTATTTTGTGATATAATATCAATTTTGACGGATACATTTTACTGCTGTTTTCATACTTTTTCATGTTGGAATCTGGGCTTGCATGTAAGAGTTCAGCGTTCGATGACAGGGTATCGGAATTTTAAAAATTTTGTAGCTCTACGATCTTATGCTGTGTTGAGAATTGCTCGATCAGTTACCGGCACCAGTGGATATTAATGATGCTTATGATCAGTCGCGAGTGTTAAGTTCGTTCGATTCCGGGATTGTACCATCATATGCACGCGTTTGCGACA
>LGRX02034190.1:0-52637 GCA_001247695.2 Cymbomonas tetramitiformis
TGGTGTCACAGGCGGAGGTCGTGACACCAAGTCAGGAAATACTGCGGGAGATCGCTGACGTGAAAGCAAAGCTGCAACTTGCTAAACTGAAGCGAGAGTTGGCAGAGCTTGAAACACAGCCTGAACCCGAACCACCTGTCGTCGCTCATGCGAAACCCGCCGAATCCGCGGCGACGATTGCTGCCGAATCCGCGCCGACGATTGCTGCCGAGACTGCGCCGCCGATTGCTGCCGATACTGCGCTGCCGGTAGCGTCTGAGCCTCCCGTGGCTGGTATGGGCTTTGGCGTGGCTCCGATGCCGGTGGCGTGGTATCCGACTGGGAACCCCTTTCCTTCTCAGGGACCGGCTGGCAACAACCCTCTGGTTCAGCTTGCGCAGTTGCAAGGTTTGGGGCTTGGACAGCAATATGCGAGCCCCTTTCTGGGGGGAAGCATGAACAGCCTGATGTTGCAGGCGCAACCGCACGGGGTGGAGCCAACCATGTCCGTCACCATGTCTGTGAACCAGGTGCAAATGTTGCGTGCTGCTATGCTGGGCGGCAACCAAGGAGGTGGCCAGCCTAATCTAAGCCATGCGAGCCTGAATTTTGATGAGTTTTGCAATGTGCTGGGGCCACACTTTGGGCGGCGGTAGGTAGGACATAATGTGTTTGTTACGTATTGTTAATGTTATTTTAGAGTATTGCTAGTGTTGGTGTGCTTTCATGCTTGCAATATTCATGCACATGGTTGCATGCATGCATGGTGTGCTTTCATGCTTGCATTCATTCTTGCAATATATTGTGGCATGTTGATAACTTTCTTCATGTTATAATTGCCGAACACCACGGTTCGAACGTGCACACACTTGATTCCGATGTTATTATGAATAATTCCCTCTAGCACCCGCGCACTGAAAATGGCCTGTCCAGGCCCCAGAAACAGTCATTTTCGCCCCCGGCGAGCACCCAAATAAAATTTTCTCATTATTTCTTCGACAAAGTGTTTAGTGATGGTCCCCAAAAGATCCCAAGAACTTCAAACACGCGATCCCGATCTTATATCCAATTCCTCTAGCACCCGCGCACTCAAAATGGCCTGTCCAGGCCCCAGAAACAGCCATTTTCGCCCCCGGCGAGCACCCAAATAAAATTTTCTCATTATTTCTTCGACAAAGTGTTTAGTGAGGGTCCCCAAAAGATCCCACGAACTTAAAACACGCGATCCCGATCTTATATCCAATTCCTCTAGCACCCGCGCACTCAAAATGGCCTGTCCAGGCCCCAGAAACAGCCATTTTCGCCCCCGGCGAGCACCCAAATAAAATTTTCTCATTATTTCTTCGACAAAGTGTTTAGTGAGGGTCCCCAAAAGATCCCACGAACTTCAAACACGCGATCCCGATCTTATATCCAATTCCTCTAGCACCCGCGCACTCAAAATGGCCTGTCCAGGCCCCAGAAACAGCCATTTTGGCCCCCGGCGAGCACCCAAATTAAAATATTCTCATCATCTCTTCCACTAAGTAGTTCGTGATGGTCCTTGAAAGGTCCCACGAACTTCAAACGCGTGATTTGGTCACCTAACTGAAATCCTCTAGCCCCCGCGCACGCAAAATGGCCCGCTCAGGCCCCAGAAACAGCCATTTTGGCCCCCGGCGAGCACCCAAAAAAAATATTCTCATCATTTCTTCCACTATGTTGCCCGTGATGGTCCTTGAAAGGTCCCACGAACTTCAAACGCGCGATTTGGTCACCTAACTGAAATCCTCTAGCCCCCGCCCACTCAAAATGGCCCGAAAACAGCGTTTTTGCCCCCCGGCGAGCACCAAAAAAAAAACCAAAATGTTTTCCTCACGGGGTCTTATTATTGCCCTAATAAGGCCTAGTAACTCTCCAAACATCATAAAACCTCCATTTAGATCGATTATGCATTTTCTTGCCGAACTTTTTGCGACGGCTCAGGCGCAGGACCATCCCGGGCTGTCGCAGGGCCATCTCGAGCCAGGTCCAGTGACCACTCACCACCGCGCTTGGCGCACATCGCGTACTGCCGTACACCGTCGCCTTCATCCGACAGCCATGGGCCCGAGGACTTGGTGTCGCCCCCTGCATCGCCCGCCTTGACCAATATTGGCTCGTGGGCGAACTCGATGCGTGTCCCACGTGATTCCCGATCACTTTCCCCGGGGGGGCCGCCTCCTACGCCTCCGAGTCCACCACGGGCAGGTCGCCTGCCTCGGTCCCCTGTGAGGGCGCCTCCATCTCCAGCAGGGTCAGATTGGGATGCCGCACGAGTGGCCACCACATCCGCCAGTTCAGTGTGCAGATTTCTGTCCGTGGCGGAAGTTAGCGCCTTGAAGGACCGCCGCAACCTCACTGTCTTTATGATACGGTTTGCCATAACATTCTATGACCGGTGCAGAGGCCAGCGCGTCATGTACCAGCTTGGCGTGTGCAACAAGGAGCGGGGTCTCAGGCTGCGGAGACATCCGGGCATCACCAGCAAAATTGAAAAGAAGCATGACAAGACCATCGCGTGCGGAAACAATGGCTGGCGTCTCCCTCTTGGGGGACAGACTACGTCTTCCAACCTCCTGGAGGCCATGATTTCAGCCTGGGCTGATCTGTCGCACCGTGACTCAGGGCACAGGTTGCCGGGGGGTCATGCGAGGAACCTCGCGTGCTCGCTGTGTAGCTACGTGGAGATTGGGGCGGCACACGTTCTGCGCTGCATGGCGCACCCAAATGCCACACCCGTGTACTACATCTTCCTGGAGGACGCGCGGTGTCTTACTTGGCACACTGAGTTCACGAATGAGTATTTCGAGCAGGACGACCGGAAGTTCACAGGCTTGCAGTGGGGGACCAGGGAGACGGCCGCGCCGTGGTTGCTCCCCGCCCTGGGGGCCTTGGAGGCGCTTCGTCTCCCGCCGCCGCCGCCGCCGCTCGCCCATCAGGCTCTCGTGGCTGAGAGACCCGAGCACATGGATACGGTCTGGCGGAGGAGTGTGCACGAGGTTCGCGACCCCCCTGCACGTCGTCAGGGCCAGCCTTCCAGCCGAACGTATGAGCATCAGCTGGGCGCGGGCGGTGCTGCGCGCTCGTCTGCCCCTTCTGTCGGTCGCCATGGGACTGCCACCCATGTCGTCCAGGCGCCAAGGGCGTCTAGGATGCCGGCCGGTCTTACCTCGCAGTGTCCTCCTTCTCCAGCTGCTTCGATATGCAGCGAGGTGACGCAGGCGTTCGAACGCCATACGGACGAACAACGTGAGGCGCAGAGACAAACGCATTTTCATCAGGGCTCCCCGGGCACAGCGGGCGGGTGGCCCTGGTGAGCGACCAACGCTGTGGCCGTGGGCTGCCTGCACAGGCAGCCCACTTGAGGCCAGGTGTCCTGCGGGCGTGTATCTCGTTCGCGGGCAGTGCAGTGGTTTGGTGGTGGCTGGGACACGGTCCCGTTCCCATGGCCGCCGTGTGGGCGATGTGGGAGGCAATGGCGTGGCACTTATCATGGTGCCCTTTTCAAGTTTGGTGGAGACGCTGCGTGGCCTCGTTTTTGGGCCAGCTGCCAGTATGGTGGTCGTCTGTTCGACGTTATCCCCGTCGGGCATCTTACGACATTTGGGTCTTATGGGCTCTCGCCTGCGTGTGGTACGTTGGGTTGCTCATCGTGCGCGCCACGGGCATCTATGCTGGCGTGCACCGTGTTCGTGCAGAAGGTTGGATGGTGGTGCCCCTTCGAGGGGTGGTCGTTTCCTTGGCATGCTGGTCGCAGTGTGCGGCTGCCCTCCTCCTCGTGGTCCTCGCCTGGCTTTGGGTTTGTACCAGCATTTACGCTGAGGACGTGGCGTACCACGCCTCCTGTGTCGTGCACGACCCGCTGGACGCAGGTCACATTCGACGTGGCCGCGGATGGACTATTCCGTCCCTGCGTTGGTCCCAAGTCTTCTTGTTGGGCCGCGTGTGCCTGCCCGCTTTGCCGGCCAGGTTGGGCAAGCCTCGCTTCGCGGCGCGCTGGACGCAGCTTCGGCGCAATCTCCGACTTCATCGCGTCGCGCAAGCCGCCTACATGGCGCTTGTCCTCGCAGTCGTGGTCTCCACCGCCGCTGGTGGGAGTACTCGCTTGGCGCACGGGCGGGGGGTGGAGAGTAATGGCGTGCTTCTTCGCTTCGAACTCGCCGGTAGCCGCAGTGCATTTCAATCGAATTTTGCGATTTTTTCTGCTTTTGTGCGGAATCTTGTGGGTCGCTGGCAAGATGACCGAGTGTGTGCCTACGTGTGATGTCACGTCACCCACACGCAGCGCCTGGGGTTCGTCCCCTTGCACTTCTTGGGAGGCTCAGCAATCCTCAAGGCAATGGGAGCCGGGCTGGGTGGCCAACGTCGCGGAGCAGGATGAGGTCTTGCCGTACACCGTGTTGGACGAGCTTCAACCTCTAGGTGACACGACAGTGACCAAGGACGAGGCAGCGTGGCTCGACACTGAGCTCAATGCCACGTTTGGAGGACATCCTGACTTCAAGGAGGAGCACTGGGAGGAAATGCGGAATGTCCTTCGCAGGTGCAAGACCACCTTTGCCAACAGTCCTCACGATCTGACAGGCTACAAGGGCAAGGCGGAGCACAACACGTTCTCCATTCCTTTTGTAGACGAAACCAAGGCCGCCTACCAGAGACCCAGGAAGTACAGTCCGGGCGAGCAGGAAATCATCGACATTCATTGCAAGGAACTTTTGGAGTATGGCTTCATAGAGCCAGCAGCCAAGCATTGCAGGCATGCAAGCAACGTGGTCGTGGCTGGCAAGAAAGATCACGAGACTGGCCTGTGGACCCAGACGAGGTTCTGCGTGGACCTCAGGGGTGTCAACCGGCACTCCCTCAAAGACAATACGCTGCCACACCGACCAGAGGAGCTCTACCAGAAGGTGGCGAAGGCCAAGTTCAAGACCACGCTGGATGCCACCAAAGCCTTCCACCAGATTCCCATGGCCACGGAAGAGGACAGGAGCAAGACGGCGTTTTGGTGGAAGAATCAGCTGTACCAGTACACCTCGATGCCTTTTGGTGCAGCTGGAGCTACTTCTGCGTTCGTAAGAATCATGGACTACGAGTTACGTCACTTGCAGCATTGCACGGTGGCATACGTCGACGACGTAGTGGTCTACACGGATTCCACGCCTGAGCAGCATTTGAAGGACGTTGAGGACGTACTTCGCACCTTGGGGGACGCTGGCATCCGTTTGCATGCAGGCAAGAGTACCTTTGGTGCAGCCACGGTGGACTTTCTGGGCTATCGCATTGGTCACAACTCCATTGGCGCGCAAGAAGCTAAATGCAAGGCCATCCAGGAGCTTCCAAGCCCCCAGGACAAGACTGGGCTCCGCTCGATCTTGGGCATGATGAACTACTACAAGGGCTTGGTGGGTGAGCCAGGGGGGCCAAACTACTCTGAGATGGCCCGCCCTCTCAATGACCTGCTTAAAAAGGAGGTCACTGACGTCAAGGGAGCCTGGGGGAAGGAGCAAGATCGAGCACTTCAAGAACTGAAGGATGCTCTCTGTTCTGGGAGGTGTCTGAGGCCTATCGACTATGACAGACCCCTCATATTGTACACCGATTGGAGCACCTATGGCATTGGCGCAGTGCTGGGCCAGAAGGACGATGATGGGAAGGAGTACATTTGTATGGCAATCAGCCGATCTCTGAGTAAAACGGAGAGACAGTACGCCAGCTTCAAAGGGGAGATGCTCGCAGTGGTATGGGCAGTGCGCACGCTGAGGCAGTACTTGCATGGAGTCCACTTCACTTTGGTGACCGACCACTCACCGCTCACCACCCTGATGGAGAAGGCCGATCTCCAAGGGCAACACCTACGCTGGGCAATCAGTTTGCAGGAGTTCGACTTCACTGTGAAGTATCGTCCAGGTGCCAAGAACAGCAACGCCGACGTGCCGTCTCGCTACCCACTGCCGTCCACGACAGATGAGACTGGAGCGAGGCATGAGAGGGAGAAGGTGACTGCGTTACACGCAGGCGTGGGGGAAGTTCACACGAAGGACTTCTGTGACCACTTGTGCTTTATGTTGGCTGGGGATGCTTTCCCAGGGGAAGAGGCCACGCCAGAGGTGCAGGTTGCCAACTACTGCAGGATGGCTGCCATGGAGCAGCTGGGCACGGGACCAGTGCATCGTCTGTTCGACTTGCACCACCGCGAGGAATTAGAATGCAATCATGGGGACATGTTCGACACTGACTTGCCTGAGCTGGTGACCGACTCTGGAAGGCTAGCCAGAGCAGCTTGGAAGGCGTTGAGCCTGGTCAGGCCTACGCGAGGCACGCACGGCGAGGGAAGCCCTGCTGTGTACAGCAATGAGTACTTTGACGGCAATCGCATCTTGAAGCCTGAGAAGGTGGACACCAGGGTGCTGGGCAGGCGGTTCTTCTCGCAAGCTCGGGAGGAAGGCGTGGTGTGCTACGAGCCATGTGGAGGCCTCTGTGCTGGGCTAGAGATGTTGCTCCGCAGTGGGATGAAGGTGGATCGCTACCTGTATCAGGACATATCCCCGAGCAGTCGAACAGTTGCCAGGGCCAGGTGCACGGCATTGCTAAGACGATATCCTGACCTCATTTCGCCCCGTGCAATAGAGTTTGGGGCTCTACCCCAAGATCTGCGCGAGACCACCAGTGCCGACTTTATACGAGCAGGAGCTCTTCAAGGACGCCAGTGGGTCATGGTATGTGGGTTCCCATGCCAGGATCTCTCCCCTGCTGGAACACTCACAGGCCTGGATGGCAGGCACAGCAAATTATTTTATGAAGTGGTCAGGCTTCTGTCCACACTCCAGCAGCTGCAGCAGCAGAGGCCTCCAGGCTATATCCTGGAAAACGTTTCTCCGTTGTCACACAGACCTGGAACCAAGATCAGGGACGAGGTGTTCCCGTACATTGCCAGCGTCATTGGCCGACCAGTGTCCTTTGATGCAGCACAAGCAGGCGCTTACGCACACCGATTGCGAGCGTATTGGAGCAACTTGTTCCAGAGCCACCAGTTTCGCTCCGTCATGAGCAAAGTGGTGAGACCGGAAGGACGAATTGTATCGTCAATTATATGTAAGGGCTGGCATCCCAGGCCAGTAATAATAAGGACAGACCGCGCGCCTCACTACGTGGTGAACGTGGTGGGAGAACCATTGAGGGCACTTCCCACCATCATGGCGACGCAAGGGTCAAGAGCGTTCAGGAGAGCGAGAATGGGCACCGTGGTGCGCAACCAGGACGATGAAGACGCCGAGGAAGAATCTCGAGAAGTGAACCTCGACGAGAAGGCCCGAGCCAGCATGGGCTACAGCGCAAGTGAGCTATGGCCGATGGCCTGAACGACGTAGAATTGGCAAGCATTCTGGGCCTGGCCATGGATCGCAGGGCAATGGAGCTGCTGATGGCGGTCGCAGAAGCGAGCAGGAAGGGGCTCCCTCACAGCGAGGAATCCCCAGAGGCAGAGAATTCCCCAGGACAGCCCATCGCTGTAGACAACAACTGGGCAGACCACGAGAGGTCGGACCTTCAGCAGAGGCAAGCTTTGCTGGCGGAATGGGTTGAGAATTCGAATGCATATACCCAGCAGGTGGCGAAGACTATGACCCATCGTGACTGGGAGGAGAAGCTGCGGGTAATGTGCTCGCAAGGGCAGAAAGGTGCAGAAGGAATTGGAGCCCAGCGACAGAAGGCTGGAACCAAGAAGAAGAAGAAGAAGAAAGAGTGGCAGCTCTACACCATGACGCAGTATCGCCAGAGGCATGAGAACCACTTCGTGAAGGAGGGCGCAACCCCAGCAGCGCGCGTGGATGTGCCTGCCTGGAGTCCGCCTGCCAAAGATTCAGAGATGAGACTCCCCAGGTTGGCGTGCACCACCAGATTCGAGGACCTGATGGCCAGCGTGGCCGAGCAGCAGGTACATCGTGACAAGCATCGAGATGTACACGATGATGCATGGTGCCTCAGATGGTTGAAGTCCAATGGTAGAGTGAGGTTGCCCGAAGAGGAAGTTCGTCGAGTAAGGAGGCGAGCAGCACGACATCGATGGGACGAGGCCACGGACGAGATCTACATGGTCACTATGTCGGGCAAGGAGGTGAGAATACCTAAGCCTGCTGACCGTCTCTCGTTGGTCAAGGAATACCACTCCAGAACTGGACATTGGGGCATAAGACGGACGCAGCATCTTTTGTGGCAGCGCCATTGGTGGGCCGATTTGAAGGAAGACGTGGAGGCTGTGGTCACTCAGTGTGAGACCTGTCAGCGTGTGAAGACTCATTATGCGAGAGAGGAGGCATGTTTATCTCCCCTTGAGATCGTGTCGTTCATGTATCGCTGGTCGCTGGATCTGGCATGGCCTTCGAGGAGAGAGACCAAGTCTGGCAACAACCGAGTGCTCATCATGACCGAGCACTACACCAGGTTCATAGTCTGCGTGCCCATTCCCGACAAGGAGGCGAGCACCATCGCAGCTGCATTTCGCAGTCATGTCCTGGCTGTGTTTGGTGCGCCAGTAGAATGCTTGGTGGATGGAGGTAAGGAGTTTGAAGGCGAGTTCAAGCAGCTGTGCAGAGACTGCCTGATCGACCGGCGAGTCACCTCGCCAGATTCACCAGAAGGCAATGGGCTGACCGAGCGAGTGGTACGCACTATGAAGTTCTGCTTTAAGAAGCTTGCCTTGGAGAAGGGTCTCGATTATGAGTGGGATGAGCAGCTCTGGCCACTAGTGCTGAGCTATAATGCAGCACGCCAGGAGTCCACGGGGGTGGCGCCGTGCACCATGTTGTTTGCCCAAGAGGCAGTAGTGCCGCCTGATTTGAAACAGGCGCCCAGCATAGATTTTGGTGCTGAGGTCGAAGATGAGAAGGATGCCAGAGTCAAGGACCTCCACCAGAGAGCACAGGTGGTGAGGCGACTGATGGTACACGCTGGTTGCAGCCTGGAGGTCGCACAGCATCGTGATACATTACATTATGAAGGGAGAAGAGGTGGGGGCTATGAGCCTAGTCCACACCAGTTTAAGGTGGGCGATTTCGTCTACATCAGGCAGAAGCCTCGCAGCGGCATGGAAGTCGCGACCAAATCTGCCATTCTGAAGCTGGTCAAGATACAGCGAGATGGTGTGGTGGTGCTTGAGGACGCCACCAAGTTAAGAGAGAAGAGCACCGTGCAGAGCATCGCGCCATGTCACCTACAGGTGAAGGACCAGTATGACTGCAGTGCAGCCGTTCCCAGTAAGCACCTAGCATGTGAAGTGTGCAGGAAGACTGATGGGGAAGCAGAGATGATGTTGTGCGACGCATGCAACAGGGGGTACCACTTGTGGTGTCTGACCCCAGCACTGGATGGAGTACCAGAAGGCGAGTGGCTATGTCCCAGGTGCTCAGGCACGGGGATGCAAGCCGCCAACGCTGAGGTGCAGACCCAGAAAGACGAGAGCTCTGGTGCCCTAGAGGACAGACTGGGCATGAAGGAGCAGCAATTGAATGAGAAGCTGTCTGCGGAGATGCGCCTGTTGCCAGCAGACGTGGGTCCCCGTCGGGTGGTGAAGGGAGACAAGTTTCAGCCTTGGCATGCCATCTCATCAAGAGAGATGCTGTTGAAAGAGGAGGACATGTTCTTGGGCATGCCAGATCAGATTGATTGGGGAAGGCAGGACAAGCTCTCTGAGGCTGTGCAGATCTTCATGCCAGGGCACTGGAATGAGGGGCATCGCACGGTGCTGAGCAAGAAATATCGGGAACAGAAGGCCATGGCAAGGCATCTGAGGGATGCACCTCTTGTGCCTGCGTTGGCTGAAGAAGAAGTTGAAAGACGAGGAGAGCTGAGACACATGACTAAGGCTCAGGTGAGAGAAGCTAGCGCGCTGCAGTGGGGGCTTGAACTGGTCATCACAGTGCCCTCTGAGGTGAGGCGTTTGGCGACAGAGGTGGACTGGAAGTCCGTCGATGGCGTGTGGGACCCATGGGCAGGCACTGGGGTCATCAGTGAGGTGATGGTGGAGCAATGGCCGCAGTTGAGATTCATGAATAATGACTGGAACTCTCAGTTGGGTTGGTCTGAGGCGCATGACGCACTTCAGCCAGGTAACTACCGCATATGGAAGGAGAAGTATGGCGTTTGTGACGCAGTGGTGACTTCACCTTGGTTCGCAGCGCTGGATATCGCGTTTCCGTTGGCAGTAATGGCCAGTCGTGTGGTGGCGTGTGTCCACGTTCCATCTTATTACTTGACAGACATGACCGAGAGCAGGGCTGCGTACTTCAGACGATTGAGTCAGACAGGACGCTTGCATGTGATTGGGCATCTGGAACATGGACCTATTGGCCGCAGGTGTATGTGGGTCTTGGTGTTCAAGAATCCGCTGGTCAGAGCCAGAATGTTACAGGGTGGAGAAGGTGAAGGCATTGGTATGTTCACTTTCAGTTTGGGCAAGTTCATGGCAGATGGTGATACGACCCAGTATGCTGAACAAGCCCATATTTGAGTCTGTGCTACTGCACGCAGCAGCTACAGATGGGGGATGTTGGAAATCTGGGCTTGCATGTAAGAGTTCAGCGTTCGGTCTCAGGGTATCAGAATTTTAAAAATGTTTGTAGCTCTACGATCTTATGCTGTGTTGAGAATTGCTCGAACAGTCACCGGCACCAGTGAATATTAATGATGCTTATGACCAGTCGCAAGTGTTAAGTTCGTCCGATTCCGAGAATGTTTGTACCATCATATGCACGCGTTTGCGACAGGGTTTCCGAGAGCATAAAGCCTCGGCCAGACACTGTGCTGGACTTCGGGTTTAGGCTTAGTTATTATGGGCTCTGACTAGCCCCTAGCCTGACCCTGCTTCCGTATCGTGTCCGTGACATCCTAGCACTGTACTGTACAGTAGTACAGTACAGTAGTACAGTCTTGCTTCACTGTCTGGGTTTCCGAGAGCATAAAGCCTCGGCCAGACACTGTTTATGTGATTATCAATTTGATGCCCAGCGAGCTTAGCCGGACAGCGCATCTGTCTTCCTCGCAGGTTATGGGCCCACCAGCGCATCTGTCTTCCTCGCACACTGTTTATGGGTTTATCAGTTTGATTCTCAGCGAGCTTAGCCGGACAACGGATCTGTCTTTCTCCGGTCGCATACCCTAATTTATGTACATTTTATTTAGAATTGATTATTGATGATTTTATAGCACGACCACAATTTTATGAAAGAATGTATGAAGGAAATGTTGATGATATTCCGTTACCATTACAAAGAAAGTCCCTTGTGCTCGGAGCTGTACTGATCGCCTAGTATGCGACAGTTTTCGAGTTCGTTTCCAGACTTCGGTGTACAAATTATTATAAGGGCGAGTATTTCTATCGTAAGATCCTTCGAATCGAGTCCTATTCCTATCGAATTCGTCATTTAGGTGTTAATAAAAATTCACACTCCAATGCGGTGAATTGTTTTCACTCCGTCGGATGTCCAAAAAAGTGCGGCCCTTGAATGTCGTAAAAACAAAGTGCTGGACTTTAGGTTCAGGGTTATTATTATGGGCTCTGATAGCCCCTAGCCTGACCTGTCTCTGATCGGAACCATGACTCCGCTAGTAGCTAGGATGACAGTACAGTAGTACTGTACTGTCATTCATTATTTCGTATTATCCGGGTTTCCGAGATGCATGATAAAAGCACTCGGCCGGACTGTTTATGGGAGCTTAGCCAGTTCGTTTTCACCGAGCGGAACACCTGTTCTCGCACAAAGTCACTCTCAAGTGTTGATAAAAAATCTTTCTTAAATGCTCCAACGCGCAACGGGCTGAAGATTTATTACCCGAAACATGAGATATTCTCATGAATTTTCTTGAGAGGGAGGTTTGTAGGTGTGGGGAATATAGTTAAGGTATTAGAAGTAAGATTTCGGAACATTTATATCGACAGAGAAGTTCACTCTCGATTATGAGACGCGTTTTATGTTGTGAGTAAGTATGTGTAATATTCATATGGCATTGGGCGAAATTCTCCCGCCATTTAGCCATATTTCTCCGCCAAGCTTTCGACATGTGATGGCCACTTCCACGACATTCGAATATACTGAAAGTGCTCAATAAAACTTTATTGGGCCATTTGGAGCATGGCCACTGTTCAGTGTCAATAAGACAACCTAAAAACTAAAACTGGGATCGAAATTAGAATACCTTGGAGATCACCAAGGTGACGACCGCGACCGCGACCGCGACCGCGACCGCGACCGCGACCGCGTGCGAGACCGAAGATTGACGTGTCGTATGAAATGGTAGGATGTAGCCAACAAGCCAAGAGACCTGTGGTTTGACGACGTTTGGAACAGTTGCCAGTTTTGGGATGGGTGACACGCGCGCGCGTGACATCCATGCTGCTCGTTAGATTGTGACCGATGAAAAAGTTACTATGGTTAGTTGGTAACAGCACAATGAGATATTTCCTGGGAAATTGAGAATTATCAACTGTTTTTACATTAACCAATGAAAATCGCAGTCGGTCGATGATCGATACGATAATTTGCTTTCGGAAATTTGACTGGTTGGACAACGAATGCACGAATACCGCTGGTCCGCTACCGTGTCTTCGGTTCTTTAAACATATACATTGAAAACTGAAAGCGCATTCACCCACTTTTCGCGGATGTTGACGGCCTGATGCCTGTGTGCGTGATTTTTCAAGCGGATGTGAGCAGCGTCTTGCTTTTTGTTCGATGTTTGTTGTGGTACTATCTGCATATGATACCCAATGGCATGCTTTCTCGACGCTGCTAGCTCGGGATCTGTTCATCGAAGCAAAGTTGGCGTGCTTGGCTGTTCTGCGCGTGTGTGTTTGAACATCTCTTTTTTGTTACTTCGCAGGAACACCACCGTCCGTATGACCACCTCCCCGTGTGTCATTGTGTGTTTGTTGGTTCAGATTTGCGATCTTGTTTTAGACTTTGTGTAGAAAATGTTGTGCCATGTGTAGTTGTTCCAAGAGGTAGCGCGTCTTGGGGCCTACCCTGGCGGGGTTAACCCCGGTCTTCGTTGACCATGCTACCATACCCAGTGATTAGTAATTCCGCTTTCCCTAGCTCACCTGGAATCTTTTGCGCTGAATGTTTTTCGTCCACCGACTGACAAAAAAATATCGTTCATCATCCACGCAGGTGCGGCGGGAAGATGACCCAAGGCTCTGGGGAGGATCTTGGCAAAAGTACATGCACCCAGCCACCTAGGATCCTGGGCTTCGTTAAATAAACCGGCCGTTTTACCGTAGTGGATCTGTATGAATCCTGCACTGCGATGTGCTTTAGAACGGCACGGGCAACTATTCTTTGTTCCTGTAACTCTTAGATTTAGGGGAATGCTAAGTGATAGGATAGTAAAACTTGACAAGTAATATTCCTATGCTTGCAACTAACGAACCCTCTACTCATATGACTATTGCCTTGCTTAAATTCTGCTTTCCCGCAGTTCATGAAATGTTGAGTTCTTAAAATTCTGCTTCCCCGCAGCTAGTTGAATTTGTAAAAAACTTTGTCCACAGATCTGCTGGTTACATGTTCAGCAAAATGTGCTTTACTTGCCAACCGCTAAAAGGACTTACTGTAAAGTGTAGACGGGTCATTACAAATTTTCTAGAAAAGTTGATAACAACAGTTATCAATATTCAGTAAATTAAATAGTTTGCTATACGTACCTTACTGTCAGTTGGGCCCGATTAATGCAAAACAGATATTTGAGTTTTAAAGACACTGTCTGACCTCTTGCTACCTTGATATGTATTGTCGTCGGGCATGCGGTTTAGGGAGAGGCTCATCAAGTGAGGTTGGCTTATTTGTTGTTGAGGGATTGCGGTCAATGTTGGCAATGGAGTGTGAACATTACGCCGAAACATTCTCGATTCGGGAATGCTGGTTCTATCTTATTGCGTTAGTTCTACATCTCGCTGATAGAAGTACATCTTGCATCTTGTCTGTAGGGATGTATTGTGCGCCACGATCGACACAAAGTCGATATCAAACGTGTAACTAACTGAGTCACCGTTTTTATTTGCGAGCATTTTGTGGCAGGACTTAAATCACTCCCAAAAATCTTATCTTGCTCTTCCCTACAACGGCCTGTTGCAGAAAGGCCATTACGAAATCATATCATGGCAATTTGAGAGATGAAGTCGCCATTGACCATCTTCACTTGGTGCTGTGCATGGCCCATACCACTACCCACATTGACCTGCCATTGCACAACGCAGAGAAGCCAAGTGAGAGCAAGATATTGAACTTGCCTACGAATAGAGGATGACAATCCAACCAAGGAACAACGCAGAGGATGATCAAGGCAGAGGATGCAGAGGTAACATAGAGAGGTACTGAGACCTTAGAGGTTGCAGCATTTTGGGTGAAAAACTCTGACAGCCATTTGCCATGCTGCCCTGGACTTTGCACATCATCTTCGGCGTACGAGATAATTACTTTCTGAGTTTTGATCTCGCGAGGATTGAACCCCCAGTTTGCGCTGGTGGTGGGAACCAGAGCATTGTGCACCCAGCCGTAGACACCCATTGCTGCAGATCTATCGACGTCCTCATTGATAATCTTCAAGGTGCCGGGCACCTACCAGTCCCCCAAAAGCAAACAACACAGACCATTTCAACTTGACAACAGTGTCTACAGAACTCGACAGTATGTGCATCCGAGTGTCATCCATGCAGATCACTTCGAAATTTGTGCTAGACCTGCAATCGCTCACGAGGACAAGAAATCTGAGCAATTTCCTTCTGTGAGAATACCTCAGAAGGTCAAGCTGAAAGAGGAAATAGCTGCGAGGGCTCGCATTTGTACCCTGGTTATACAGACCTTCACTGAAAGGCAACCAACCAAGGTGGGCCGTTCTTCGATTTGCCAAAAGCTGCAAAAAGACTCAAGTGCGGACGGCCGTACCTCGGCATCGAGCTTCTTCGTATGTTCGTCGGCAAAAGCGCTGGGACTGTTTTTGTGGCAGCACGCCATGGTGCCGCACAGACAGAAAATGCAAAAGGAGCAGGAACAGCACGAGCTGGCCCAAGCCGGCTCGCACTTTAGTGCATCTTCCTGGCCGTACTCATCCCAGCCCATCTCACGCCGCATCTCGAGCGGCAGGTACGGCACGTGCAGGTGCAGCGCGCTCACGCGCTCGCCAAAGTGCGCCGCCACCGCCATGGCGTGCGACGAGCCAAAAGAAGTCCCCTCAACCATGAACAGCCCCGTTACCCCCTCAGCCATAAGCACCGGTTCGACATCGTCCTTAGCCCAGTCACCGATCTTGCGGCCAGCCTGGGCGCTTGAGTACCCGTGGCCTGGCACTGTGATGGAGAGTCCCTTGACATTGAGCTCCTGCATTGTTACAAGTCGCCACCTCAATTGTTGCAAGCATATATATGTGGTTTAGTTATGCACGATATTCAATACGAGTATACTGTTTACGAAGTTGTGTAATCCATTCCAACGAAAAAGGGTTTCGCCATTCGGCTTTGATGTAGAACAACTTTCCAATGGAACTCCAGAATCGAACGGTGCAACTACTTCCGTGTGTATACCTTGAGCTTTTGCACGGAAGCAGGGAATTGTCCGAACATCCAGCCGGTTCCCATAGACCCATTGATTTGGACGAGTACGCGCGCGTCAGTGGCCTCTGAGCCGTACACAAAATATTCGACGATGCGCCCGTCTGACAGCTGGACATATTTTCCTCCGTCTCGAAGAATATTTTTTGTGTCAATGGGACTCGGGGGAGCACCACAGCAGCTGCAACACACGCAGCAGTTGCCTGGTAACTTCGGTTGAGGTCTCAGTGGAGTATCCACACCCCACCGACTCATTTCGGGGGCAGCGGGCGCGGACTCGTACTGGATCTTTGACATTTTGCCTGGAGTAGGAAAAAACTGTTGACGTGCACACAACCACAATGTCAAAATCTGTTTCTGTCTCTTCCTCACCTCAGTTTTACCTCGCCACTTTACCAAAGTCTGGATGGGCTGTGGTGCAAGAGGATAGCTGCAGACATCGCATCACGCATCCAGGAGGAAATATACGTCCGCAATTAGGACAGTTGACCACGCACACCCTAGCCTCCCACTCAGTGACAAGTTGTGTTGCCACGTGCCGGAATTATCTTTCGAATTGTGCTGGATAATTTCACGCTCGTTTGCTTCGTTCCTCCTCAGCCCGTCCCAGATCATAATGGGCTTTGACGTGTCTAGGTGACACCTTGACTGCCGATAGAAAGTGCGTGCGGTAGCGGACTCTGGTTTTGTTCGCGCACGTACCTTACTTTTCAAAGAAGTCAGCTCAGCTTCCCGCAAGTCCTGTGTTTTTCATATTAAATACTTTCGATAGGAATACTTTTAGCGCTCCAATATTCGTAAGTGCAAGGTGGCTTCGATGAGAGTTTCGAGGAACGGAAGGCCCCAATGGGTCCCGCGGGAATGAAATTTCCGCTCGTCTTGCAGAAACCAGGCTGAGATACAGCACAATCTAGTTCAATTCTTTGAGGCTCAAGCCGTCACACAAGACTCAAGGCTCGCAAAATATTCATGTCCCCTCGCCTGGCTGAAATCAAATCATGCCCTCCAAAAAACGTATTGTCGACTGGCGATGGCGTGCCGACCGCGACCGTGGGAAAGGAAAAGGGAATACTCTCGTCCCCAGAGTTTAGACGAGCCGCGCTTCGCGCGGCTACCCGCGATTCGATTCGAGGGCTGCCACGCGACACACGCGACGGGAGTTGTCACAGAGAGGGTTTCGGTTTGGAAGTGTTTTTGATACTTTCTTATTATAAAGATGAACTGTCGGATGTCGCTGTCGTGTATGATAATGTGTTAAATATAATTATATTATATTGACAAGCCACAACTTTATAGACGAAAGACATGTTTCGGCAGTGTTTCGGCATGTTAAAGTCACGTCATTGGTTACGGTGCGGTGAACGGTCACGGTCAGGTGTGAGCCCCGCCCCGTGTGACACACAATTTCGAATATTATCATATATTTATAAATATTTAAATTATATAATTATAAACATATATATTAATACTTTTCAACCCTCAACCCTGAAAAGCATCTACATATAAACTACATGGAATTTCTTTTGAGGTTTATAACGCCTAAGGTCAAAGGTTCACACGGCATCCGCCCGACACCTTCGCTTGAGCTTCGTTCGCTTGTTTGTTCAATTCCTGCAAGAAATATCCGCGTGTTCCGTGTTCCATGTTCCTTGCTCGGAAATTACTATTAATTTTTGAGTTCTGTAATTATGGTGTCTCTGCTGCATTGCCGGTGCAAAGTTGCACCATATCTTTGTTAGCCCGAATAATAGGAAACGCCCCACTTGCCGCACAGAGGGATTGTTGGTGCATATGCTCACAGCGAGCTTAAGATGTATGACGATCGCTAACATTCGAGGCGAAACTCGGAATCGTGCGACGAGCTGTCTCTTTCAACTTTTCATATGAGGTAGACTCGGAAAGATTGATATGCTTATCAGCGTTTGATATTATGTTTTCAAATACATCCACAAACCAAAAGTTGTTGATCGGTTGTTTCTTGCGGAGCACTTGAAATGGAGAGACAACCTCAGACAGTGAGGGTGGCTCCTGGCTTTCCAACCACGTGTGCAGATGGTGGCTTCGTGTCGTTGGCGCGAGCGGGCGCGGAGCCGGGCGACAGTTGGGCGTTCTTACCACAGGTCGGTTCCAACCTGCCGAACTTGCTCGAAGATACAAGCGCAGCCGATCACACCTCGTTTATAGACACTTCTCTCGCACATCACTACAATTCTTATACCGCATTTCGTTACTCGAACACCTTCCCGCGTTTTCTGGGCGGTTTTGTCAGACAACGTATCTACCTGCCTGCCTTCTTACGATGGAAGGGACGAGCAGGTCACTTCAACGCCGCGAACCGCCCCCCCGGCTATAACTCTAAAGGGTCGACCCTGATCGTCTTTCGTGGCAAAGCCTAACAAGGTGCTAAATGTTTGGGCTTATGGGTGCAGGCGGCTCACCGTCGCCTCCCGTCACCATCTTGCGCGAATCTAATGCTTGTAGTCAGCGGAGGCTTTCAGAAGTTTTGCGAGGCTCTCAGTGCGCGGCCGTCAACATGCACGCTCGCGCTTTCCATGCTGCGACTTCCTCTACAAAACTCGGCCATGTTCTGAAAGTATGGGCAGCTGGTGGAGCCAACATTGCGGCAAACCCCAAAACCCTAAAGCACATAGCCTCCTCGAGCGGCCCACTGGCCGCTTGGCGCCTGGGAAAACACGGCTGGAGCGATGCCACAGGCCCAATGACCGCCAGCATGCTCTCAAGGGGCTTGGTCGGAAGCCTCTCCAAGAGCCCACAGACGCACCTTAGGGAGTGCAGCGCTGGCCCCTCCTTAGATACACGCAGCGAAGCGGCGGCCGGTGTGGCGGAGACCGGGGAAGTCCGCGAAGGATATGCGCGATCCGACGTGTCGGCCGCTTCTGCCAAAGCTGGGAAGAGTCGCCGCAAACAAGCAAAACCAAATATCGCCTGGAAGAACGAGCAAATCGTAAGGCTTGAAGAGAATTCTTCTGTGCTTGGAACACGTTTTGCTTCCACGGAACGTGCGCACACTCAACCTAGCCTCGAAACTGTATTATGTGTGCGCTTTGCCTTGCACCGGCAATCTTTGATAATTGGTAGCATAACTGCTAGAGATAGTAGAGCGCATGTCACTATGGGCTGCACTATGCCTCCATGATTGGGATCAATGTCTTTGGCACTGTACTGTGTGCGTGTGTCCTTCGCCTTGCGCGGACCTCCCCGACAACCAGCACCGAGGCAGCCAGAATGCCGAGGAAAACCTAATGGGCTCCACTAACTTTTGTACGTGCTTGCTTGTCCTTGAACGGTTTTCTTTGACACTCAGGATCCAAGCTTGCAGAGTGCCACGAAAAAAGCATTTCAGCTGCACTATGTACCTATGCCGGGGATCGACGTATGTAGCACCCACTTCGGGAACTTTAGCCGATTTTAACGGAGCGTCGTGGAGATCGCGACCTCCTAAGCCTCAATGGGCCACCTAAGCCCTTCTGTGACTGCTCTGCCTGCTGAAGTGCGGCGGTGGATGGATCCACACTGACTGTTTTGGCCGGAAAGTATGCATGATATCTTATCAAAGCCCCGCCCGATTCATGCATGTTTCCTTCACCCACTGGGTTGGTGGGTCAACTTTGGCTGTTCGCTGTTGTATGTGTGCTTATCCTTGAACCGATTTCTTTATTCACTAGTAATTCAGCTACCCAACTGCCTACGAAATGGAATAGGGGTGCCCTATGTACCCATCCTGAGGATCAAAAACTTTGGCACACACCTTGGGACAAAATTTATTGGGAATCTCCGGAGATCGATGGAGAGCGAGACCCTTGCACACCATTGAGACATCCGTCGCGTTTATATGGATCCTCCGGAGATCGATGGAGAGCGAGACCCTTGCACACCATTGAGACATCCGTCGCGTTTGGGAATGCTGGTTCCCACCAGCGATATCATATCACCAAAGCCGGCTTGCACGCGACCTTCGACCTTTGAGTTCTAAGCCGAAACCATGTCTTGTGAAACCACTGTCAATATTTAAGATGAAATGGTTTGATGTGTTTAACATGGACGTAGTCTCTGCTTCACACTCGGTGTTTCCATACCCCTCGGCGAAACGTGGATGCCCCAAAACACAAGATGTCCTCGAGGGATGCGACTTGCATCCGTAATAGGGAGTGCATCCCCACACCGTTTGCCAGTTTTGACTTTGTCCCATGATGCGTGTGTTTCTTTCCCGGGTTGCTGCTACCAAGATCTCACTCGGCCCCCCTGCTTGGGCATCGGCTGCTGAGTCTGAGAGCTTCGGATGTTTGTTGATGTGCCAGGCACCGTACTGCCGAAGAAGGAGGAATTAAATGAGGGTGACCACGTGGCACCTCGGGAGATCGCCTTTCAGCTCAACAAGAGGATCGTGGGCTGCGAGAGCATCACGGAGTTGGAGCACCTCGTGCAGGATAGGATGCATACGCCGGGCCAATACAATTCTGTCAACGTGGCCACTGCCTTCAGCCGCCTTGCCCGCTTTCGCCTCAGGAATGCCACGAGCCGGGTCCGTGGCATGGAGGGGGGGAATGCAGCCCCGAAGCCGGCGACCCTCGCACATCTCACCGCAATCACCGTGAAACACGTGGCGCACTTTGATTTCCGAGGTCTTGCCAATGTGGTGTGGGCGGTTGGCGCGCTAAAGCACCCCCTCGATGACTTGCAATGGCTCAGAGTGCTGCGCCACCTGCTCACCCTCCTGGAGCAGGCGTCACATTCTCCGGTATGTCATCCGCCTGTCCATGTGGAGCTGGCTATATTGCATTGCGCAGTGTCATCCGCCTGCCCATGTGGAGCTGGCTATATTGCATTGCGCGGTGTTATCCACCTGCCCATGTGGAGCTGGCTATATTGCATTGCGCGGTGGCATCCGCCTGCCCATGTGGAGCTGGCTAAACACCGCAGCATTCCATATTGTCCGACTGCGCTTGCCGCTCAGGCTTCGCTCCTTCGGGGCTTGCTGCTCCGCCCTCGATCGCGTGATTCATCTGCCTGGGTTTTCGATTCTGCGACCTTCGCCGCTCCAGCCTCGATTCTTTGATGGCCGTTTCAGGTTCTCGCTTCTCCGTTGACCCTTACAAAGACACAGGACACGAAGGAGATCCAGAGCCAGGAGCTCGCCAACATCCTGATCGGTCTGGCAAGGTTAAAGTACGACCCCGAGCTACACCATCCTGAAGCCGGCGTCTTGCCGGCGATGAGCCGCGCCATGTTGCAGCGAATGGGGACCTTCAAGGCGCAGGAGGTGGCGAACAGCGTGTGGGCGTTCGCTCATCTAGGGCGTCTGCCGAGCCTCGATCTGATGGCGGCGCTGGAGCTCCGAGCAATGGTGAGTGGAACCTTAGCGGCGTGCGTGTGGAGGCAGGTCCCATGCGTAGGATGCGGAGATATCCAGGGACCCCGTCTATACGAAAAGATCCCCCAATGCTTAATAGAGGCGAGGAAAGCGCACCCAAGATGCCGGCCGCGGCGGCAGATGTACCTCCTGGAGAATTGTCCTTTCAAAAAATCCTTCGATTCCCTAATGAATGGTTTGCCCACCATGCAAGCTCGTAAATATTCGACCAGGTACCAACAGGCAAGTTGGTGAGAGGGGGGGGAAGCAACAATCTAGTCAGCACTGAGCACCACGGTGTGGCGTGCAGCGAGTCACCTTTGTGTACCGCTCCTGCGGTATGGTTGCGTGGACTTATATGCATCTGGCAATATGGAATGAAATGAAAGGGTTGCCGGCATAGAGGGGAATCATGAGCTATTTTAAGTGTGAGCTCGAGTTTGACTGTGTGAGCCTATTAGATACAATTTCCACCAATCCGAGGGAACGTATTTGTGCCTCTCCGCGTGTCTCATGCGTAAAAAACACGTGTGTCCGAGGTCGCTGTGACACATGTAGGCCGTGTACGACCGCTAAAAGTGGACCAGGGTCGCCAATTGCCGTGGCGGCGGGCCATGCATCAAGACATGAACCGAGCATGCGCGTATCCTCGTCTCGGTGCGCCTCGGCGTTTTGAGGAAATCGAATGGAGCCGCAGAGATGATGGATACACTCTCCCAGCCACGGCAAGCTTCCCGCCTAGAAGGGAGAATGCATGCTGGCCGTGGCTGCCCATGGCCACACCAGCCTAGTCTGGATTTGGTGGATCAATGCCTGCTCGTGGATGAATGGTCGGATGCGCCCGAGTCTGTGCTTCCGCATGCACGATCGATCTGCTGACCTCTCGGTGGTGAGGCAGGAGCTGTGCTCGGAGCTCAAGGTGCAGGAGCTGAGCAACATCCTTTGGGGGCTGGCAACCTTGGGGCGCACGCCGCCACCCGAGATTTTAGCCGTGCTGGAGACACGGGTGCGGAAGTACGCCCTTGCAAAGCAGTTCTCGCCCCAGGACCTGGCCAACTCGACGTGGGGCCTCGCGAAACTCGAGCACACTCCGAGGCCGGAGACGCTGGTGGCACTCGAGGAGGCTGCGCTGCCTCCACTGACGCGGCCACAATCTCCCGGTTTCAAGCCGATGGAACTTAGCATGTTTGTGTGGAGCCTGGCGACGAGCGGCCATACACCCTCGGCGGAGTTCCTGGACATCTGCGAGAGGCGCCTAGAACACACCCTGGTGGTCCAGCAGCGACAGCGCAACACCCGGGGCAGCACCGTCTCCGTCAAGGCGCTGAGACCGCTGGCGGAATCGCATACGTTCGATGATCAGGCGCTGACAAACATTGTGTGGGCGTATGCTATGTTCGGGCGGAAGTTCCGCAGGGAGCTCTCTCAGCTCATCGATGATCAGGTGAGTGACACGCATGCGAGGCAGTGTCGTAGCTTGGGCAGATGCCAGTTGCGAAAGTAATGGGCACGAGGGAAAACACACATTGATATGCGCAGGCTTGTTCAGCGTCACTTCAGGATGCCGCGCGGGTGGTCGATAAGCGTCTGGCGCTGGAGTCTGGAAGCGCGAAGATGCTTATTGGAAGCGCGTGTCTTAGCTGGGGTGAATGTGAAATGCGTGTGAAGGGCGGCGCGCGTCAAGTGCCGGGGGGGATGACATCGTAAGGGCCGCGCGTAGGCCTGTTCTCACACACTGAGAGGCCGGGCGGAACCTTGATGCACGTCCTTGCGCAAATGGGGAGAAGGGGGGAGGGAGCCAGGTGCACGACAATATGGAGGGCAGAGCGGTGGCCGCGCTGCTATGGGGGATGGCAAGGCTGCAGCAGAAGCCGTCACAGCGCGCGCTGTCCGCTCTGCAGACGTCAGCGATGCGCCACGCAGAACACCTCTCGGAGAAGGGGGCCTCCAACATCCTCTGGGCCTTCGGCACTTTTTTCCATACGCCCCAAGAGTCACTGCTGGCACGCATGCAGGTTTGCTCCTCCGCCCTGCTCAGGGGGCGGCCTCCTTCAGCCTCCGCCCTGCACAGCGGGCGGCCTCCTTCAGCCTCCGCCCTGCTCGGTGGGCGGCCTCCTTCAGCCTCCGCCCTGCTCAGCGGGCGGCCTCCTTCAGCCTCCGCCCTGCTCGGTGGGCGGCCTCCTTCAGCCTCTGCCCTGCTCAGCGGGCGGCCTCCTTCAGCCTCCGCCCTGCTCGGTGGGCGGCCTCCTTCAGCCTCCGCCCTGCTCAGTGGGCGGCCTCCTTCAGCCTCCGCCCTGCTCAGCGGGCGGCCTCCTTCAGCCTCCGTCCTGCTCGGTGGGCGGCCTCCTCCAGCCTCCGCCCTGCTCGGTGGGCGGCCTCCTTCAGCCTCCGCCCTGCTCAGTGGGCGGCCTCCTTCAGCCTCCGCCCTGCTCAGCCTTTGGACACCTCGCAGATACGAGCGGCCGCTTCAGATGGAGGGCTGCGCCGCTCACCGTTGGATGATCCGCGGGTGCAGCAATCTGCGCGGGGCTCGCTGCTTTCTCGGAGCGTGCGCCGCTGGTGGTGATTGATCATGCGAGGCGCCGGGCGAGTGCGTTCTCATCGTGCCGCACCATCAGGCTGAGGACTCTCCGAGAAACTCGAATATCTGACTGCCGCATCGCGTCCATGGCGTTGCTTCAGGCCGAGCTTTGCGAGCACTCAATTCCGACCATGGACCCTACGAGCTCTACGAGAGCTACCATCCCCATATCAACCCTATGAACTCTATCGTGCCCCATCAACCCTATGAACTCCGCCGTGCCCTATCCGCCCTATGAATTCTATCACACCCTACCAATTCATTAAACGCTACAGGCCCCCATGAGCAGCACCTTGCCCGATTAACCCTATGATATCCGTCACGCCCTACTAATGTATGGCCATCAAGCCCTGTAAAAGCTATGCGCTCTATGCATCCTACTGTGGCCATCAAACCCTAAATATGCTTTCTAAGCTCTATGAATCCTGCGGTGGCAATCAAGCTCTAACAGTGAGCAGTTGAGCGCACTTTCAACCTGACTGAACCCAGAATATCTTGTACGGTGATACGGAATTGAAATTGAAATAAAGGACTGAGTTAAGCATAGCGTTTCGCTGCGCTCACGACACAAGCACCTTATGCAATGAACGGCCGCGCAGTGCACTGTTCCTTTTTGGCAAGAAGACTGAGTGACGAAGCTGCGAAGTCTCCGGAGTTTATTGTGTCTGATGCCATGAACTCTGCAAGCCCTATTGCGTCCAAAGAAAACTTGTAAACTTAATGTTGTGTTATAAACCCATTTTGCCGCACGAGCCCGGTTGTGACCTATAAGCAAACCCACAATCCTCCATGAGCTATTTGAGCCCTGTGAGCTTTAACAGACCGCATGTACTCAACGCGCCCTGTTGTGCCCGATTCACTCTACAAGCCCTTTGAGCTCCACGAGCCCTGTCTCTGTCTTGTAAACACTGCCAACTCTACTTCGCGCTATTGTACCCTAAAATCCCCGTAAACCCTTTGAACCCTGCGATCCCAACGTGCCGCGACGATTGTACGAGCTCTGCCAGCATCATACAGCCTGTGGACTGGCCAGTCCTCCGAGCTTTGCTATCTCTACGATCTCTGCCCATACATTGCCCACAGACCCAGCAAGCCCTATGAGCCCTGTTGTAAACGCCGTATGCACTGTGAGCCCCTGAGGGGTCTTTTGGTTGGGCCGTAGGTGCTAGGGGCCCGCCACATCCCATTGCGGCCGCAGGCGTCCCCGGCGTGAGGAGGTTCCTCCGAGACAAGAATGCGGCTTCGCGGGCGGACGCGGCCAGTAACACACGGTTTTAGTCTCTCATCAAGCTTTGATGTCGGTCCCTTTTATAGAGATAGGAAATGTAAGGACGAGATCGTGTCGTCCTGATGATTCAGGATGCAGATGACGGGTAACTGCGGTTCATTGGACGCAGTGATTCACGGTGTGTGGCGCTTGGCACTGCTCCGCAGCGACTGTCTGCGCTGACGAGGGGGGGGGTGGGATGAATGAATCTAAGGGGCCTTTCGGCCGGATGGCTTACCGGCGGTGGTGATGGAGGCTCTCCTGGCCGGGCGGCTCGCAGGCGGTACTGCATGCGTACATACTGGAGGGAGCAGTGCAGCCGCAAGCACTGGCCAATAGCATGTGGGCATTGGCGGTGCTGGACACGGAGCCCGAAGCGCACTTCGCAGAGGCGGTGCAAGCGGAAGCGGCGCGGCTCTTTCCAGCCTTCTCTCCACAGGAAGTGTGTAACTTCCTGTGGGCCTCCGTGGTGCTTGGTCTGGAGCCAGAGCCGAAGCTGCTGGAGCAGGTGCGGCGCCGGCTCGGGACTGCGCCAAAGGAAGAAACGCTCCCCCTCCCCGCCTCTGCGGTGTGCGCTGCCGTGTGCTGCAGCACCTGTGCCGCCCACTGGGCATGTCCCCGGCTGCCACACCGAAATCTTCAATGTGATGGCGGTCACAGGATCCTGGTGGCAAGCCCCTTCGCGGTGGCGCGGCTCTTGACTGCGAGGCGGTCGGGTGAAGCTGCAGGTAAACCACTGGCTGCTTGACGTCGACATGTCGACTTGGACCTCCTCAGAGATTAACCAGCTGTGCCAGGTGCGCTAGGGCCTCGTAGGTGTGCCCAGGTGCGCCAGGCGCACTGGGGTTGCGTAGGCGTGCCCAGCTTTATTACTTCGTATATCCAGCCAAATATAAACCCACAGCTTAGGATTCACGCCATTTCTCTGGTTGTCACGCTCTACCGTGCATCACCTGTGCGATACATGACACTGCTCGGTACGACACGCTCCACCGTGCGTCACCTGTGCGATACATGACACTGCTCGGTACGACACGCTCCACCGCCGCATCACCGTGCGATACATGACACTGCTCGGTACGACACACGCTCCACTTCGTGCATCACCTGTGTGTGATACATGGCACTGCTCGGTACGCCACGCTCCACTGTGCATCACCTGTGCGACATACATGACACTGCACTGGTAATGACACGCTCCACCGTGGGCGTCACCTGTGCGATACATGACACCGTGCTCGGTCACGACACGCTTCCCACCGTGCGTCACTCCAGGTGACATGACACTGCTCGCAACGACACGCTCCACTGCATCAACACCCAGCGATATGGAAGTGGCACTGCCTGCACGCCACGCTCCACCTGTGGGCCACCTGTGGGCGACATGACACTCAGCTCGGTACGACACGCTCCACCGTACGTCACCTGTGCGATACATGACACTGCTCGGTACGACACGCTCCACCGTGCGTCACCTGTGCGATACATGACACTGCTCGGTACGACACGCTCCACCGTGCATCACCTGTGCGATACATGACACTGCTCGGTACGACATGCTCCACCGTGCATCGCTGTGCCTGATTGCTGAAAGCGCTCTTCTCAGCCGGATCAAGTGCTTGCGGTTTAGATCTGCTATTTCTGCATGCTTTGGCCGGGCCGCGGTCCGCCGGGAAGCCCGAGCCAGCGCGCTGCAAGAGCCCCTTTAGTGTAGGCCCACGTGGTGCCATCGGACACCCCCTTTGCTCGTGGCCACGAGACCAGGCGCCGCCTGCGGGGTGCCGAAGAAGCCGAGTTAGGCAGGGACGCTTCTGCGCACAAGTGCAGCATGCCTGTACTGACGTGGCAGCATGGCCCCTGTTTGTGCGCGCCAGGTGGACATTGCAGCGATGCACAAGGGATGGCCGCTGGCGGTACCCAAAGAGATACAGAAATTCTGTCAGGAAAACTGGATGGCCACGTCCCTTTACACCATCTCAAAGCTGCAGGAGAGCGTGTACATGGAGCTCACACGCAGCCCCCTCCAGCTGGAGTCGATCATGGAGCCGAGCGTGCCTGACGGCATTCTCTCCACCGACATCCTCGTGCGCCACCCCTCAGGGCTCGAAATTGCGGTTGAGGTGGACGGCCCTAATCACTATCTCAAGAGCCAGAGTACCATCCAGAAGCTAGATGAGCTGCGGATTGATGGGAGCACCCGGCTACGCAACTGGCTACTGGAGCAGAGAGGATATGCGGTGATGGTGGTGCCGTGGTTCGAGTGGGAGAGAACCAAAGAACGCGAAGCCTATCTCACTGCTAAGATCGATGCCACAGGTGATGATCCCCAGTGCTCCGCGAGTGCTCAACCATGTGCGCTGGTCAACACGGCGGTGTTCGAATGGGCAGTCAGGTCGCACTCTGCCGGACTTCATCAGTACTTTCTTGATATATCCACCCCGTTCATCTTCGGCCTTGGGATCTGCAGTTCTGCACTGCATGCTCTGAAGCACCGACCATCGTGTGTTTTCTGTCATTCTATTGCGTATTCTCTATCGCTGATCCCTGGGACGCCTTCGCCCATGCCCATACCCTCTCTTGATCAATCTCAAACAATGTCATTATGGGGGCCTCCCCCCTCTCCCCTGTCCCTGTTACTATCCCCCCTCTCAGCTATTCCTGGCACCACCCCCTTCTCACCTGTCCCATGCTGGCGCCATGCTACTGGCGACGACGATGATGATAACAACGACTTATCCCTTGCTCCTTTGCCCGGCGCACATGTCCCTGGCACCATCTCCACCACAAGCCCCCTCTCCTTTTACCTTTGGCTGGCACCACCTCCCCTTCTCACTTATCCGTGGCGCCATTCCCCTTTTCCGTCTCAGTCTTAATCTTTGATTATTTCATCTTTGAGCCATGTTGCATCCCTGGTGCCAGCTGTGGTGCAGTTCGCTCCCTCTCTTTCTCTTTGCCCATCCATTCTCTCGTTCAGTTTGCCCCATCACGCCACTTGTTTGGCACGCTCTTGCACTCGGGGTGACCACGAATCCACGAGTCAGGGCATTCTCGGTTTTCAAGCATTTGGCTTATCCGTGATACCCTCTTCCATGTGCGCCGTGCGCCCTTTCTTGTGCACTATGTTGATTGGGAAATGGCATGGTGGCCGTGGGGCGGTATTGCGCTCATATTGCCTCTTGTCACCAGAGTTACTGCCTTGATATTTTGGAGAGTCGTTGAAAGCGGTGCTGACCATCATTCAGGAGAAAAGCTAGATGATGGGCAGTCTGATGAAGATGTGGAACTTTGTGTGATCAGTTCGTGATTATTGCGACCGAGTGGGAGAGCTCAAAGAGAGAAAGATGATCTACGAGTCGTATGCACGTGGCATCCAAAAAGAAACGAAAGGTATGCAGCGCAATGTGCTCGATTCGAAGGCAAGGAAGGTGTGCATTCACTAGGAAATGAAAGAAGTCACCTTCGGCACATCAGGACGTTCCCCTTGTGCTCGTCCGCAAGATCAGTGATGCCCTGACAGCGGAAGGGTAGTGAGTGACGGAAACGGCGCGATGACAAAAAAGTATCAATCATTCCCAAGATATGGGATTCGTCAGCAACACACAGACCGCACCTTCCATATTTGATCAGTATTGATTTGTGTCATTCAATTATTCAAATAATGGAGGATCGTCCAATGCGCATAATATGTGTTTAATTTGTGGTGCGATGGTTGATTTGTGACGTTCAGGCAGGATGGATTGGGATTGTGTTTCAGAAAACGAAATCCACGAGGAATGGTTGAGGAGCTTGCGGAAGAAAGAGTTGGATCAATGGGCTAAGCTATCGGGTATGAAAGGATATTCAAAGATGCGAAAGGCGGTGTTGCTGCAAGCGATTTGCGAGTATGAAGCAAAGAATGAGGCCGGCGGAAAGCCGATGTCGGATGAGCTAAGAACTTTCAAGGACCAGATGGAGAGATCGCGTGCAGATAATCCCCGATTGACTGCAGATTGAAGTGATCGTGTCACACACTGTAAAATTACTTCTGCAGCTCAGCTGGTGTATGTACATTCACAATTCATGTGGTAGAGTATTCATTTTTCGAGTTGAGCAATGCGCAGGTGTGTAACGGGGGAGGGCTGTGTACCACTCCGATGCATATAGTGCACCATGTCGAGTTAGTGACCATTGGGGATGTGACGACTGAGATAACGACGGTGGCCGTAATCACAATGCATCGTGAAATATGTCTCTCGTGACCGTGAAACTGAAGTTATTGCGAGTATCCCCAAAAACCGGTGCTCGGCGTCCCAGTCCCAGGTTATTCATAAGAGCTGCGTAAAGGGCGTGGACGACGAACTGCATGTGTGTGTGCAGCCTATTAGTGAAAACAACAACGCGAAGTCTGAAAAAAAAAAATTAAACATTCAAATATCTATATTTTTGCGGGTTTGAGGGGCGACGGCTCTTGATATTTCAAGTCGTTTGCGTCTGCTTCCACTTGCCAAGGGGACAAATCCGCTCCGTCTGATACACCTCACATTCGTGCCGCCCTCGTCAGTTTAGTGGGTTAGTGCATCGATGGCACAAAGGGTCGGCCCGCATCTCCCCTGTCGAATCCAACAGGGGACACTGACTCCTCGCTCAAGCCCAATGCGATAGTAGCCTGCGCAGCCCCAACGCATCACGAGGTCCCTTAGCCGCCGCTTCGCCGCTGTGTTGCTGAAAGGCCGCCCGGCTTTGAGGTTCCAGGCATAGGCTTCGGAACCTGCATGTTGTGCCGTCTCGAGGATCGTTTTTAAGGTCGGTCGTCATGATGTGCTACTTGTCGGTGTAGACGTTGGTGACAGCAACCGCGGCAGCGGCCCCGCCTGCCGCACCACCTAGGTCCGCCTTGCGCCAAATCCAATTACGACCGTAGGCCGCAGGGGTGACTAGGTTGGCGAGCATTTTGAAGTCGACGACGGCCGCAAGGTGCATCGGGGCGCGGGAGGGCAGCGCTCCTTGTCAACCATATATTACTCGGGTTCATGGCGCTCGAACAACTGCTGCTTTCGCATATCAGGTGGCCTTGGACGGCCGCCACTCCGTGGCCTAATTCTCCCAGACTAGGCGGACGAGGTGCTCCTTGGCCTGGAGGGGGCGAGGAACCACGGCCCGCTGGGTACCGCATGATGCCGCATGTAGCTCTCGGTGTGAAAGCCGCACACCAGCAGCAGCAGGAAGCACGCATCTCTTAAGGATGAAGTCAAGGAGTCGCGCCGTGCTTCCATCCCGCTCGGTGGCGGAGTCAGTAGACTCGAAGTATAGTCGTCCCTGTCAATAAGGATTGCGATTCCATTGGAATATGAAAATCAGTTTGGCGGCTGCAAGCATCAGATCGCGTGACAGAAACAACCGCAGAAGTAGTTCGGTGGAGAGAAATCGGAATCGTCGAAAATAACAGGAGCCAAAATAACCACGGAACGTGACTCAAATTCTCGTAAGATGTTGTGCCTTTTTGCCACCAATACAAGTTGGTCACTCTTCAGCGATTTTATCTTCGAAAACTGGGATTGCGTGCGGTCACATACACAATCTCCTACACTCAACTTGCGATAGATCGCCAGAGCGAGGTCCAGCTAAATTATACAGTGCGCCCCATGTGGCGGCAAACGCGGTTCGGTGCTACTGCTCGGATGATGGGACCGAGAGAGAGAGAGAGAGAAAGAGAGAGCGCGCAGTAGACTCATCACAGCACCTAATCAACCATCAACGGCAGGAAACAATATGCTGGCGTGGCACGTTCCCTAGCGGCATCTGCGGCTAAAAGAGCTGCAACAGCCGTGTCAACGAAAGCGGTGTGCCCCCTAGCAGAAGAATGGTTAGCCAGGCGAACCACAGAAGGAGGGCCTTCACTCCAACAAAGTGAATAGCCCTCCTCAATCCACCGCATAACTACACTGGACCTCACGAAGGTCCGCCAAAAAGTTGCACGTTCCCTCAGCCTACCCGTGATACGAACGGTGACTGTGTCCCCGGCGGTGTACTCAGCACAGGGGGGTCTCAAACCTGGGGTCGAACTCCGACCCGCTGCAGCCGCAAAGGAAGCAGCTTCACCTATTACACAACGACACCACCGACGAAAGAAAACTGAAATACAACAGGACAGCTAAACAAAACAACTGAACTAAAGAACAACACTAGACTACTTACTACAACACGAAGTGAAAAGACTAAAGATAAGGTAGCACAACCATTTTGTCGCTACCCCCGGACATTTTGTAGCTTCCGGGTTTTATAGCTATAGCTACAAAATGGTCGCCGTATGCATTTTGGTAGCTATAGCTACAAAATGGCGATCGGTATGCCATTTTGTAGCTAGCTACAAAAATATCGGAAATGTTATTTCAAGCGAGCAGAAACACGTGCGAATGGTACAGCGCGTATACGCATAAAAATCTTTATGCAAACAAAAACGAATAGTAACCGAAAACAAATTTATTGCATTGCTGCGGAAGACACTCGTAGAAATCATTCGCGGGCAGAAAATCGCATTGCAGAAACCAATCGAATTACGGGATCAAGCAAGCAAGATGGAAACATAAACAAAGTACTAAAATGCCACCGCTAATATGCACACACAATTGTGAATAATTAATACAAACCGAACTACAAATGATTCTATTATAAACAAAATTTCAGTCATGTATACATGACTGAAAGCTAAAACTCTAGATTCAGCAGAACTTTTGACAGGGAGGCGGTAGCGATGTCGCCATTACGGATGTGCAAAATACCTGCACGCAAAAAAGTTGGAACATCAGTTTGGAACTGCAGGTAAAAAACAAACAAGGAACAAAACAGGCTAAGAAAGACAGCACGCAATCGAAATCCCTGCAACATCACACAAGAAGAAGGTCAGTCAGAGCGGTGGGATTCGAGCCCACACTGCACAGTTTGTGCAGCAGCTATCGCCCTCGTGTCTGCTACTCAAGTTCTGATGCCGGCAGCAACGTTGCTGGCGGAATCAGAAATGGCAGAGCCATATTAAATAAAACCTGCAAAAAGTACGAAGCGCTGCTCGAGGCAGGGGTTAGAAACTCCTTCGAAACCGTCGGGCTGTAGTACAGCGCGGCGGCGTCCAGACACTTCTCGACCTGCAGGAATGAGAGTGCCGCCATCAACTGCGAAGTTGCTGGCGGCATTGCACACCAACGAAAAATCGGGACGCAACCTGCAAGTTACAACGAAGCGCTTCTTAGCAAGGATGTTAGGAACTGAACCCACCGGCGGGCTGCAAAGATTCCCGCCCGTCTCCAAGCACCCCTGCTTTCAATCAAAAGAACAGATTCGGCTGCTGGCGGGATGCAGCTGATGCGAGGTCAGCGCAAGATGAGCTCTGTATCAGGTTCCATCCGCACAGTATAGTCAGCCCTGAGAACAACAGCAAGAAGTGGTACAAATCAAAAAGGTTATGATGTACAAAAATAAACAATACAGGAGAACGGGGCGCCGCAAAATGAAGTCTTCAAAAATGGATTAGATACCGGAAACCAAGATAGGAAATATCCGATAGCGAGAATCTGCTAATTGTAATTACCGATCCAACGGTCAGTCGGTCGGCCGGCCAGTCGATTGGTCGATCTGGCGGTCGATCGGTCGAAATGCAGTCGATGTAAGAAGTACGAATGTGAGCAAGTGTCGGTCGACGAAGATCTTGAAACGACAGAATCTGCTTTCTGAAAATTCTGAGATCGGTTTCATTTCTGACATGGACTCGCCCCGTACCGCAGGATACACATGGCAACTAACTTGGTACAAACTAACAACAATAATAACCAAAACAAAACTTACAACTACACGGTACGAATAACTAAGAAAACCCACCGAGATCGGAGAAGGTGAAAACACCGACGTGATCGGATCAAACCCTAATCTAGCAATCGAGATCGGAAAATAAGACAACACTCCAACACAAAAGCAATCATCTAAAAAGGGAAACCACATTGCAAAGCAAATTGAAGGTGAAGCACAAGAGGAAGCTCTCATTGTCAAACATTCTCAACTCGAGAAGCGGTCGGAGCTAATTCCACCAAGCAATTAAGCAAAAACGTGATCGGATAAGCATTCAAGTACCACAAAGGAAATTTCAACAAAGTAACTACAAGTTAGTCAACCCACAAAGGGGAACATTAATAATTCTCAAAGAATCAATAGGTCCTCGAAGGACATCCACTACTCAACCCTCAAACGGGAGCTATAATTGGGGCCACTTAGGCAATTGCCAGCGAAAAAAGTCTCAAGCTCAACCCACAAAGGGGAACTTCCCAACAGCTGCATCGACCCACAACGGGGATGCGCTTACGAATACTAAATACCTGAAGAGAAAAAAGACGAATCGCGCAATCAAAACCAAAGTCCACACGATTCCACGAAGCCAAGAGGCCCATAAACCCTAAAAGGCAAAGGCAAAGGCAAAGGCAAAGGCAAGAAGGAAGAGAGACAACAATACACACGCTCAACTAGTACACCTAGGAGCAAGTAATTACGCACCACAACGAAAAGAAACTCAGATCAACGACGGCGAGGATTACCCCCAACAGCCGCAGCAGCGCGTGCGTCAGGGCAGTCAGCCGATAAACCGATATATGGCCCACTTGACCCCAAGTGTAACAAGTGCGCGTGTCCAATTGGACAAAGCCAGGGCGAGCAGGGGCAGGATTAGCCGGCGGCCTAGATGCAACGAAACGAGGTTGCTTGCGTCTACGCTTGCCAATTTTGGCAGACGCAAGAGAGCACTGACGCAAAGCGACTGCCTTCACACCCTGCTTAAGGCGCTTCTCCTGCTCAGGAGTGTCGAAACTCTTCCTTAATTGCGAAACCATTCTCGTACTTCTGAGGGAAGGCAAGGGTACGCGTTTGATGCTCAACACACAAGGCTATACCTGTCTAAACAGTGTTAGCAATCTCCTGAAGAACGTTTAAAGCAACGCTAGTCTCATTCTCACGCATGTGGTCCACCACGCGCTCGGCCATCTTACTCGCAGAGAAATGGGCGGTATGGTGACGTCTAGCGCTCCTCGAAACGAACGCGAACAGATTTCGTGGACTTCGCGGTGTCCCTGACCAAGATTAGTCCTTATCAGAGCCAAGCATAGCGGCATAATATCCTGCGTAAATCTCGAAGCCAATGAACCACCCACTGAGTTCAACGCGACCGCAACTCCACGCAGATTCGTGAGCTGTTTGTCCATAGCATCTAAGGAAGCCAAGGCAGAAAGGTGAGGCGCTGGCAAAGGGTGATCAATAGGGCTCGCCAACAACAAAGTGGCTTGCGCCTCCCTCAAGCAACCTGACGCGAGCAAAGAGTCCCTCGCAACGACAAGCTCAACAATAGAAGACATGCTGACGTAAATGTAACCACGCAATATATTAAATAAGAAGGTAAAAAATGGCACTGACAAATCGGCAGAAAATCTACCAGTCTCGGAAGAGAGACGAACGGCAGAGGAAGAGGAAAGCGGCCGTCCGCCCCTCCTAAATCTGGCCGAGACGAGGAAACCTCAGTTTTCCTCGCCGCGGTCATCGAGCGGTCAGCTCGATTCCCGAGGATCGAGAAACTCCTGGGTTGCCTATGACCCGTAACCGGTACAACAGGCATGTAGCACGGCTAGGTGGACGGGCTTGCACTATAAATTGCATAATCGATGAAAATGGCATTAAGAAGTCGCAAGAAGTTTCAAGAACATGTTAGAAGTTATAAGAAATCACCCGAATGCAATATTTTGCATTTTCGATAATTATTGTGGCCACAGGGCTGCTATACAAGTCGCAGATGGGCCGCGGAGCAGGATATGCATGTCTCGTGGGCGCGTGAGATATGCAAATGATACGGTGAAGTTATTAGAAGTTGTGAGAAGTATCTAGAAGTTATTACTAGGCATCGAGAAGTGATATTTCACATCGGGTCACATTCACGGGGCGTTGGGGAGCTAATTTCGTCTGTAAACTGGCTGCAAAACAGAAAATGCATGTCTCGCGGGCGCGTGAGATATGCAAATGATACGGTGAAGTTATTAGAAGTTGTGAGAAGTATCTAGAAGTTATTACTAGGCATCGAGAAGTGATATTTCACATCGGGTCACATTCACGGGGCGTTGGGGAGCTAATTTCGTCTGTAAACTGACTGCAAAACAGAAAATGCATGTCTCGTGGGCGCGTGAGATATGCAAATGATACGGAGAAGTTATTAGAAGTTGTGAGAAGTATTTAGAGGTCATACCTAGGCAATGAGAAGCGAAATTTCACATCGGGTCATATTCACGGGGTGCTGGGGAGCTAATTTCGTCTGTAAAAAGGGCTGCAAAGCAGAAATTGCATATATTGCGGGTGCGTGAGATATGCAAATGATACGAAGAAGTTATTCGAAGTATGTACAAGTCATAACAATATACATCGCAACATAACAATATCTACAATATATACATATACATAACACTAGAATCTCACAGAAGTGCCAACAACCGCTCATGCTCCCTCAGGGGTAGCATGTGCACATCCCCCCTCTTAACTAGGCGAACATCACATGCTAGTACGGCTTCACACGGAATTAAGCACTTCTTGCTAGTATCTAAAGTGTATGTATCTCGCACGTTTGGATCCGCCCACTCAAAGTATCTCCCCGAAATCACCGAGTCTCCAGGAGCAAATGTCTGTTTATAGTCATCACGGCGGATCCTCCCGCCGACCTCCGTGACACCAGACAGCGCCTTCACCAAGTAGTAGGCATGTGATGCGTCCGTAGGATCCTTCTTGATCCACCGCATGCAATCCTCCCGCCTCCTCGTGCAGTGCGTCCTCTGGTACCAAGTAAAAAAACCGTTGATTGAAGCTCGCTCTTGCCTTGGCGTAACTGCTATCCGCACGTCGGCTCAATCTCTCGCAAAAGAACGCATGCAGGTCTGCAGCGCAATTGATGCGGGCATACCACTTGTCACCCTCTGATATGACCGCCACCGCCGCTGCGTGCTTGACATGCGCCCCCGCCCCATCCTGCTCCCCCTTGGCATGCGCCGTCTCAAAGAAGTTCCGTTGGCAAGGTACACCTAATGACCACTCGTATTTGCTGTTCGCCACATCTGCAAACCCTGCCGCGCACTTATTCTGTCCCGCACAGCCATCTGCCCACTCGTGGATAAACAAGGGCGTTGCGATCCCCCTCCCGATGAAGTAGCCTCTGATGATCAACTCCCGCATGTACTGAATGAAGCGGTGATCGTGCTTCCGGCCATCGCTCAGCAAGTACACGTAATCTTTCACCAGCACTGGGTTCTCCGCGGTTGATCCCACCCCATCCACGGCCATACACGCATGTCTCCACACGACACAGACTAATATGGTCGCCTGCTTCACCACCCAATGCAGACTTTGCACTTCTTTGCACCGATTATCCCATTCCGGCTTAAAAAACCGACTAAAAAGGTGTACGGTTGTTAATAAGCATTAGAGATGGCCAATATATGCACTCCAACATGACGTATGACCCAAATATGATGGGGGCATGTGTATAACATCGATATGATCGCATGGACGCAGGTGTAGCCTGCACATACTATTCCCAAAAAATTAGTGAAGATATCGAATCTTTTTATGCCTTTTTGAATTTTCAAAAAAATGCAATCTGAAAAAGTTGAGGGTGCTTGTCGCAAATGCGAACGCCATGGATATATTGGGTGGATCCAGGCCGGACCATGCATCGAAGTAATTAATATATGTCTCATTGACACTAAAATTGGGCGCGCCTTCTAGATCCGAACCAATGCCCAATTAAATTCTTGCAACATTGGTCCTTGTGGGAGGACCATAATCGGTTATGGTCCTCCCACAAGGACCATGGGATAGTAGCCATGTACTATCTGTAGTATACTTGCAACATATTGTCAACTTGTTTCTGTATGTTTACCATATATTGTAAGTATACTAAGAATATGTTGTCATCACAGGGAGCGGAATGCCGCGCGCTCTAAACAAGCAATGCGGAACCGATCAGAGGTGGGTGGCGTGCCCGCGATCGCGTTCTGTCCATTGGAGGACCCTGAAGGATGGCTTGGTCGTCAATACACGGCGTGCGAGAAGTCGCTCATGATGGGCCCCGAACCCATGTGTTCCAAGTACAACAAGGTGAACATCGGCGGTGCCTTCTATCGCACTAGAGACGGGGACAAAGGGAAAGGGACAACCCAGTGTTTCGTCCGCGCATCCTTCCCCAAGGATGATGCGGATGCCGATAACGAGTGGGAGGACAGGTACGACCTCAACCACCAGTTTGCATGTTTCTTTGCCTTTTCGTATATCTTTGCAACATGCATGCAATGCGTTCCCAACATATTGAGGGTATGTTATACGCATATTACAAAAACATTGAACATTTCGTGCGCAGGTATGGTATCATCAACGCCATTCTGCGGGTTACCATTGGCGGTGTGATCTGATTGGCTACCCGCCCGTGCCCACTGAAGCTCAGATTGCAAGCTTCAAGCTGAAGAACTCCATCCTCGGCGTGGACAAGGTCTCGAAGGCTTACTACACCTTCAACCCATGGGACACCTCCAAGTACACTATGGACAACCGAGAGCCCTTCCTACTGGCCAATCAAGTCCAAGCGCAAGTAGTGATAGTCAAACACCCCTGCATGGATTCAGCGGCGATACTTGATACGAGCGACCGCAATATGGAGAAACTTGCACTCGTTGATAGGCCCGTAGGTAGTGATGGTCACTTTGACACATGCGGGAAGTGTAGAGTCGGTGGCGAGCTGCTTCTGTGTGAGAGGGCAGGCTGCAAAGAGGCTATGCACGTGCGATGCGCAGGGCTCACCGACATCCCCACTGGAATGTGGTACGGCAGAAAGTGTGATGACGCATAGTAGTGCCTCTGCGCATATTTGATATACCTGTAATATACCAGATACGTATTGCAACTATATTGTAAGTATTATGCAATATGTGAACAGCAGGGGGGTCTTACCCCTTTACCCCTGCAGTCGTGTGGCACTCTGGTTGTAGACATATTGCACATGCATTCAAGAGATTCTGCATGAGTGTATGTTTCAATATGTGTTCAACACATATATTGCAAATGTGTTGCATAATTCACTCTGATTGTAGACATATTGCACATGTATTCAAGAGATTCTGTATGAGTGAATGTTTCAATATATGTTCAACACATATATTGCAAACGTGTTGCATAATTCATCTGATTGAAGACATGTTGCATATGTATTGAACGATTCCTCATGCGTGAATGTTTCAACATGTGATCAACACGTGTTCAATACGTGTGTTGCAGGCAGTTGCAGGCATATTGAACACCCCTCCAATCGTTTTGACCCATTTCAATACATCGGCGCCCCAATTCATAACACCCCCCAGATCCGACTTCTGCGATACGCGTCCAAATGCCGTGAAAACTTGTCCCCATAACGCTAGACCCTTCCTTAGACGATACCAAGTGCTAGTGGGTGAGTCTGACACTATTTGGGTGCCCATGCTAGCATACTCATTTTCGCTGTGTCCAGGCTGATCGCGGTTCAATAGTTTGGCCAATATGTTACACGTGTATTGCAATATCTAGATATTAGCATACCGTCTTCAATATGCCCCCAATATGCCTCTAATACGCGTTCAACACGTGTATTGAACGCATCTAGAAACGTAGAGAAAACACAACTCAGGATCACAACTCCATCTACCTCAGCATTCCGGCAGCGCAGAATGACTGGCCATAAGATCCGAATGGCAAGCCACGGTCTGGCAAAGGCAGTATAGCAGTTTTTATTATCCACATACAGATATGGTACCCGCATGTATGCGTATCCGTGCAAGGGTATGATTTGGTACAAGGCTCACTACACCTCAGCAAGGAAGGATCAATTTCCTGCTCCTGATACAACATAATGATAGAACATTAAGAGCAGGGTATATAGATGATCGACATGTATTAGTATATACTACAAGAAGTAAGGGCAATAGGCTTAATATATTGTTAGCCTTCATAGGCAGCTATTATGTCTGCTGCATTGGTCAGCTCTGTGGCTCTGACTCAGGTGTCATGTTCAGGGTTGTAGCCTGCGTATCGCACTAAATAGTACTTGACACCTCTAGTGATCTTATCTGAGAGAATATGTGATATCTCAAATAATGGTTGCCCTTCTTCGGTGATCATCTGTGGCAGAGGCAAAGGTGCTTGGATCGACTCATTATATAACTCTATTCCGGATACAGGCTGAACCGGATGGATACTAATGTCGAGATCCCCGAAATCTAGCTCATAAGCACGTCCATGGCTGACAACTTTGGATATGGTAAACGGCCCAATGTATGGCTGCTTAAAGTGTCTGCCTGCCTCTGTCAAACCAGTCCATTGAATAAACTCAGTCCGTAGAAGAACTTTTTGCCCTATTGCAAATTGTCGGGGCATGTGAGTCTGATTGAATCTGGCTCGGTTGATTTCTGCTGCTCGGGAAATGTTGTCTACCGTATTGGCATGAACAACCGAGTACTGGTCAAAGTGATCTCGAATAGCATTCTGTATTGGAACAGGAGCTTCTGGCGGAATAGTGATTGCCGGATCATGAGGCGAAAGTGGTTGCGCCATCGAGTCGAGATAAACAGGTGTGTAACCACTTGTAGCAGAAACTGTGTTGTTAATTGCAAACTCCGCCATTGGAGGCAACTTGTCCTCCCACGAATTGGCTGAAGTATCATTGCAACAACACCTGAGGAAAAAATACTTTTTAATCAGTTAGAAACCAGAGGTTGGTGAATCATGCATCAAACAAAATGAAAAATACCTGAGAATGTCCTCAATGAAGGCATGGCTTCGCTCATTCCTTGCATTCGACTGTGGATGGTGTGAAGACGTCATAGACAATCTCTTACCAGTAGATTTCCACAGTGTTTGCCAGAATGAAGAAGTAAATCTGGGATCTCGATATGAAATGATGTTCCTCGGAAGACCATGGAGCTTGAAGATATGCTGCATATATATTGAAGCAGTGTGCTGAGCAGTCCAGGTCATGTTGAATGGAATGAGATGGCAGCGATGAGTGAATTGGCACATTACCACAAATATACTGTCGTGCCCGTTAGTGGTGATAGGCAGATCAGTAATCCAGTCAAGTGATACATCAAGCCATTTTGTCTTAGGCACACAATAGCGAATATGTGACTGACCATAAGGTTTGTGTCTCCTCATTTTCTGGCGTTGGCACACGGGGCACTCCCGAATGTACTGGGTTGCTGCCTTCGTCATTCCTGGCCAGTAATATCGGCTACGCAATAGATGGAGCATGCGATTCTTGCCTACATGACCAGAAACAGTTGCTGAGTGACACTCATGAAGTAGAATGTGGCGAAGCTGTGTGATCTCACCGTCATCTGTAGGAACTTTGGCAGTAGGTGGAATGTAAAGTTGTCTGCCAAAAATGGTCTTGCGATAGATCAATCCCTGAATGAGCTCGAAATTGCTGACTGACTGTGATGATGTCGATGATGTCAGCTTGGATAATATAGATTGTGCAAATGAGTCACGATCATACTGAGATATAATAATGTCGTGAAGCTGATGACCCGATGATGCAGATATAAGAGCAATAAATGTAGGGCCTGTAGATGTTATATGGCTACTGCCCGACAATCCTTGTGAAAGGACTGGAATCTCGTTCAGTCCTATCACAAGGACCGGACGCGCGGGAATTTTTTTAACCATCCTCTTGATGCTCCTAGTGCCTATCCTCCGGATTGTAGTCTCATTGGGACCTAAACTGAGTACCCCTTTGCCCGCTTGCCTAAACAATGTCGCAATTCCATGCTACGTTATCAACATTAAGCATGGGTAGCGTTAAAAATCACTAAATTCCAACCACACCACAGTGATATTTTCGGATTTTGTATACCCAGGCAACTTCAACCGATATTTTGAGGGCGAAGATGACCTCCGATCATTTTTTTGACAAGACACTGCAGAAAGAGCAGCTCGCGAACTTGACAACATGGATGTCCGAATTTGCACAGGACCTTCGTGGAGGTAGCTAGCGTGAGAAACATTTCGGTCCTTGTGGTAGGACTGTCCTTTTTATTTAATTTGAATTAATTTTACCCCCACCTCTTCAGCCCTCACAAGTGCATACCCATATCGAGTATATCACCCGGCACATGTTTTTAATGGCTACTGCCCGACAGCCCTTGTGGGAGGACCGAAACGGCGTTGGGTCCTCCCACAAGGACCGGTGTTGCGGAAATTTTTTAGCCGTCCTCTTGACGGTCTTAGTGCCTACCCTTCGGTTTTTAGTATACTTAGGACCTAAACTGAGTGCCCATATGCGCCATCAACCGTATATCGTCATAAAATGACTATATCCAATGCATTTGTAGCATGTACCCTATCATTTTTGAGTTGCAACTTTTGGAGGACGGTCAAAAACATGCCATGCCATTCAAATATTTTTATCCAATAGAATTCCAGGTCAAACAAGCCGCCCAAGTACAAAATTTTATCATAACATCATACCCAATCATACTTGCAAGAATATACATGTTGGCGACCTCGTAGTGGGTGTATATACGCACTCAAATTGACCTTACACCTGTAAAAAAACATTTTTGATCCAAGGTTTTCAAATATTTTTTTCGTTACTACGGATACTATGAATGCCAAATAGTGTTCGGATATGATAGATGTATGATGTGCCACGTCGCATACTTCATGTAAACATATTTATCGATTTTTAGAATGCTTAAGCTTGTCAATATGTGCAGTAGTCTACTCGGAACGTTGCTTTGGAATTCGGCGAGAGCAGATTTTTGGATGGCCGATTTTGATGAAATCTAGTTTTTTCGTGGGTGCATGACATTGTGAGGGATATATACCGCAGTATTGTGGATTCCGAAGATGTTGTGCATTGTAGAGGGCACGAATAGGTCATGTTGGAGTATTTTTTAAGTGCAGTGGGCACTAGGAAGGCCACTTAGTGAGTGTAGGTGGCTTGGGAACTTCCGATCCTTGTGGGAGGACCGGCCTTTTTATTCAATTTCGAGCGGTTTCACCCCCACTTTTCAATAACGTAAACCACATCGCTACACCGAGTATTACACCCAACACAAGTTTTTAGATAATTGTTGGACACCTAAATATGACCCCAAAGCACTCATATACCAACTATATCGAAAAAACGCGGCATGTATCCCAAATTCACTTCGGTCCTTGTGGGAGGACCGGACCTTCGGGTAGTAGCCAATTGACTTCGTACTACAGTATGGGGAGCGAAAGCCTGGGCTCGATTATAGCTGGCAGCATATTATCGTCCACCCTTCTGGTGCGCTACGCCGCTGGGAGCGTAATAGGGGCGGCGGCTGGTTTCTGGAAGACGCCACTCAAGTGAAGGCGCCGGTAGCGCCATTCTCATTACCGCTCAGCGTTGGGTACTGGAATCCGACGATTGTGATTGACGATGACGAATATCGTGGAATTCCATACACGGGGCGTAAGCCTGTACACTCGGCGCCTACGGACAGTGACGATTCGGGTACAGGCGCTGTGTCCTGGAGTAAGGAGAAGCTACTAGATTCTGATGACAATGATGACGCGGGTGTCACTGACAGTAAGGAGAAGCTACCAGGTTCGGATGACAACGATGACGCGGGTGTCACAAACAGTAAGCATGGCATGGACACTGCCAGTCCGAAATGGGAGCCTGCCTCGCCTGAATATGATGACACCGAGGATGACGTCAGCGAGTTCGATGACTTGGTAGCTGACGATGCTGAAGAACAAGCTGAAGCTCGAAAGTTGAAGAGACTGGGACTGCAATTGATCATGGATGATAAGGGTGAACTTATCTGGGTGCCAAAGGGCACCTCCCCGACCTCACCTGTTCAGCCAGAGGATCAGCCTATCACCGAGCAGAAGTCTGAGGCCATATCTGAGGATGCCCCAGCATCTGTGGTGGAGACTGTTCAAGTACCACCGAAGAAACCATCTGGGCCAGATACTGGATTGACTTCAATGGGTGAAAATAAGGCTGGGGTGTCCGAAGAGACGAAGAGGCAACCCAGGAAATATCCTAGATGTTGGACATCTGAGTATATAACTCATTTGAAATGCACCTTAAGCAGTGACAGTGATGACGAAGAAGTGCTTGACGTGGCTCCTCGTAGAAAGAAGGCAAAGACCAGCAAGGGACAATGAAATCAACTGTCTTGATTAGGATTGTCCAAATGCAGATTCTCTGATTAGGATTTGTATAGGTGGCAGATGATGATATGCCAGCCGACATGGGACAGCTCGATTAGAGATATGAACTGCGCGCCTTGAAAGTATAAGACTTGAATTCTGCCCATTTGGAGGCTGTTCTAACTTGAAGTAACTATTTGGAGGAGCTGTTGCTCAACCTGTAAATTTACTGATCAATCTTTCCTGCCATAAAGATATTGCAATTGCTTGAATTGTAGCCTTGTTCAACTGTTCATCTAGAACATTGCAATTTTGTACACTGCAAAATTGCCGAAAACGGACCTGTGCCCCAAGATTTGAAGCAGATTAACCTCTGACTGACCCTTGAGCTCCGGCTCGGATACAGTCAAGTGCTCAAGAAGGCTTCACTTGGAAGTGGTATTGCTCTGCGCCTTTTTGCCCCCTGCCTTTCACCCTGCATGCAGACAGTCGCTTTTCCAAAACTGTTATGCTGCAAAATGGTCAGAAAGTGGGAAAAGAAGCCGCCAGCAACTCAAATTTACCGGGATTAACAACCAGATTGACCCGAACCGAGAGTGAAAAGTGGACCAGTGGCCAGATTGAGAAAAGAGGACCTCGGAGACAGTTTTAACGTAGACACAAAAATTCCTGACGTTTCTTGATGGTTTTTTGTCGTTTGGAACCTGGCCCCGACACCTGGGTCCTCACGGATCTCTACATTTTAAATTGGGATGGCCAACCAGCACGACAGAGCAAAATTAGACAAATTTGAGCCCATCAGACTACATAGGAGGAAACTGAAGCCCAGAAGAATAGTTTTCTATTTTTTTATATTCTTTCAAGGGAAAAAAATAGTCCCCAACACTGAGAACTGGCCAATTAGTCTGGATTGCTTCGGGATGACCGCCAAGAATTTAACCAAATTGCCGATTGTCACTCAATTTTTGAAATTTGACCACCAAAAACAGCATTGCACTCTGGAAAGCATATTTCTTTGTTCACCACGACTTCCACTGCTACGATGAAATGTTTTTCTGAGTGTTCTGGGGGAATTTGCCCAAATTGGACAGATTTGACTTCCTCAACGGTCAGATTTCCACTTTTCAACACTCAATTTCAACATGATGCAAAACGCCAACACTGGACGCTCACCTCCAACGTCGCCTACGTCGACTCCCAGGCGTACAAGGGGACGACAGGCCAGTCAGCGCAGCACGAGAGGTGCTGCAGCCACTGGAACCACTGGCAAGGGGGCGAAGGGCACCTACAAGGCGCCCTCTCCGGATCAGCCGCCGCAGGCTGCGACAGCAGCAGGTGAGCCAAGCTTCCAGATACCCAAGAAGAAGTCGACCTTGTCAGCTGCTGCCCCTGAGTTTAACAGCATGACTCCTCTGGTTCTGGCTTCTGGAACAGCTTGTGTGACACCTCCCCTGGAGGAGGCTGTAACGGTACCTAAACAGCGCCCTAATCCGCCCCTGCGTCATGCAAGAGCGGCGTCACCACGGGTGCTGACTGTTGACACCCCTGGTGCAGGGCGAAACATGAGGGCGACTCCCCAGCGGTATGTCAACTTGACCACCCCTTCCCCTGGCATTCTGCGACTGCCTGGAAGCCGCGACCTGAGCCCTCCAGCTCCGCGCCAGCGAAGCCCGCCTCGGACTCGAGACCGGACCCCGCCACCGCCGCGCCGCAGGAGCCCACCGCGGACGCGCGACATGAGTCCTCCATGGCTACTGCCCGGTGGTATGGTACTGTCACAAGTACCAAAATGTATGCTTTATTATGGGCACTAGATGGGGTGTATGAATCCCATGAAGGTTTTGAAAAATCATTTAGGACCCTTTTGAATTGTTATTGATGCTGAAATGTACTCTCGTGAACTTTAGGTATGTGTATGTGCGGTGTGCTTTTGGGGGGTGTAACGCCATAAAATTAATTAAATTTTCTGGTACTGCCACAAGTACCAAGCGCGCGGTGACTTAAAAGGGCGCGCCATGTGGCCACGAGGTGGCATGCATGATGTCAAATTTCATTATTGGGATGCATCCTAAGTGGTCGTCATGCGTTGTGCCATTTGAACGTCTTTAACGCCAGTATTGGGATTCGATAACATCCAAGGGTGTGATAAAATGGCCTCTCAGCACTTTTTGTAGTAATATCGGGAGCGGTTTCGTACTTAAGTTCCATGTGTAGAGTCCAAGTACGGCAACTTCTCATGCATGTAAAGGTCTTGAAAAATCGATATATGGGTTTACTTTTGATGTCATAAACGCTGGTGAGGCGATCCGACGTTATACTATACTTATTTCGTAGCTTTAGTGCCACGACTAGGCTCCAAAATCGACGATAGCCCTCATACTTAAGGAATCTTGAGTTGGACCATTTGGTGGAGATGGGAAGTTTAGCATGTCGCAGTTTCAGCGACGGGCAGTATGCCAACTGCCCCATGCTCACATCCATCATTGGCCATGTTATACAGCTTCAATTTGAGCCATCGCTGGGTTGAATAGAATCCCAAGTCTGTTCAAAAAGAAATCCGAAAGTAGCGCCATGATTTCGAAGACAAGTGAGACACCATTGTGTAACACAAAACTCCACCTTGTTGGCAATATGCATCCACTGGGAGGGCTACACGTAACCTATGGACCAATGGGGCATAATACAACTCAGTTTGGGTCGTTAAGGTAATGGTATATCATGGATATCGCCATCAGGATGGAGGAGGACATCAAAAAAATTCTAGCGTTTTGGTACTTGTGATAGTACCAGATTCGATTCTGGTACTATGACTAGTACCACTGGGCAGTAGCCATCCAGCTCCAAGACCACGAAGCCCTTTGACATCCTACAGGACTCCACACACTTGGTCTGGAGCTACGGTGATGACCTCCCCGCACGGCCAGCTGCCCACGCCATTCAGCGAGAACGCGCTTCAGGCTGAGTCTGCGGGAGCAGCTTCTGCGGGACAACCTCTACCTGCTGGCCGACCACCTCGCGACCCGATCGCCGTGCGCGAAATGACAGAGGTCAAACTTACAGCATGTGAGCAGGACATGCAGAATGAGGCGAATGAGCAGAAACAAGGACTTCGCCAATTTCCCTCCCGCTCCGATGTGGCCAACTGGCGAACGCGCCAGCAGCAGGGTGAGAATCTCGCCTGGACTCCGCGCCCTAACCAAGGGGGTGTGGGGGCAGCGGGGAGGTCAGAGGACACGCACCAAAGCATTGCTGGCGAACTCATGGCACACTCAATGCATCCAACTCCCTCCTCAACAAGCAACGGGGAGGTGGGGGCAGCGGGGAGGACAGGTGGCTCCGGCTTGACAGGTGGCCCACGCCACATAAGCATAGCATGTTCGGGGCATTCGCTGACATCGCCGCTTACGGAGAAGGTGACCGGTGACTCTCTGACCTCACCGATTACCGATACCGTTACGGAACCTAAGGTGATCGGTGACTCTATGGCAAGGTTATCGGTGACTTTCGAGTCCGAGATAGACAGCGAGGCAACCTCACTGACGCCTTCATTGACTCAGGCGACTTCGGAGGCAGCTACGGATACGGATATGCTCGAGTCCCTGTTGAACCGCGAGTCCAGACCTTTGACTACCTCGCTGACCTCAACAACTACGGATATGCCCGAGTCCCTGTTGAACCGCGAGTCCAGACCTTTGACTACCACGCTGACCTCAACAACTACGGAGCAGCCAGTCAGTACAGTCAGCTCAGTCAGTTACGCCGACCTCGCACTCAGGCGTGGCATTGGACTCGCAGCCTACCAGCCGCCTCCTCTTCCAGTCATCGAACCCCCTTCTCAAGCAGATGTCCTCAGCCGAATTCCAGTCAGAAACTTACCTCTGAACCAAGACTCAGTGAACCAGCTTTCTCGCCGGGAGAGGCGCCATCAGCGATGGGAACAGAACCAGCAGCGCCTGGCAGAACAGCGCAGAGCACTCTTCTCTGACCCCGCCTCAGCCAGAACGCCCTCAGATGCCTCGGTCCCAGCACTGAACCATCAGCATCAATCCCTAATGCAGAATCAGATGATGTTGGAAGTATCAGAGTACATGCAAAATCTACATCAGCAAGTGCTCCAACACTATCCCCATCTGACTTCGGGTCTACCAGCGGTGGGCGCTCCACCTATGACGCCATACCAGCACACCTTAGGATGGGCGAGCGGTTTACCAGGTGCACCGGCGCCAGCAGCTGGATCAGGTCCCTGGCTGGTACCAGTACCGGCTCAACCGGTTCCCGCACCGGCTCAACCGGCTCCAGCACCGGCTCAACCGGCTCCAGCACCGGCTCATCCGGCGCCGGCACCATTTCAGCCAAATCCACCGGCGCCGGCTGATCCACCGGCTGCCGGCTCATCGCCTTCTGACTCAGCGGATCCTGATCACCCGTCACCAGGAAACTCGCCCCCGCCTTCAGACAATGGTGACCCACGACACAGGCGTCTAGATGTGTTACTCTGGACTTTAGAAGGAGCCTCCTTCTGGTTGAGAAATCACCTGTCCTCTTCTTCTGCAGTGACTGTCAGCCATGGCGCTGAGGCCCAATATTCTTACCGACTGCCAACCATGCCCGGAAGCGCCAGTCACTTCATAACCGACACAAATCGGATTTGGATGACTATGCGGCACATCGGAGTGGACATCCAAGACCTGGCGCAGCATGGTTCAGTGCATACAGTACTCCTGTGCGCCTGACGGAGATTGAGGACAGTAACGCTTTCACCTTGGAAGTGGAGAAAACGCAAGTGGATGAAGCGCGGCGTTGCGCGGAAAGCCGTACTGGAACTCAGCAGAGACGCCTGCCGTTGTACTCATGGGTGACCATCGCGGAAAATGCCTTAGAGTCCGAGTTGACAGAATTTGACCCCCTTGGACTCCAAATTTGGGCAGCATTTTCATCCTCCGAGGCGTACCTGTTTCGAGGGATGGCTGCCGGCAACCAACCAACTCCCGCCACGGTACCGGCGAGACTGGGCGTCAACCGGTTTCCCTCTGATGTTCCCAGCGCAGAAGAGTACAGATCGCCTGGAAATTCCTTGCCAGCGGCTCCGGGACTTCTGCCGGTGGACCAGCGCCTTTCTCAATTTCCAGGGCACCACGATCTTATGGGAGAGGCTTCCCCAGGCGATGTCTACAGAGAATCCAAGACAGTGGCTGATGTGCTCAAGCTGATCAGAGACATTCCTATGTACCCCTCCTCTGCCGAACTAATCACCACTGACGCCGATATTGCCGCGCTTCCACCTTTCTCTGAAGCGCTGGTCAATTTTCTGTCAATGGGCGTAGTCACCTTCGCCCTGGGTCGCATGAGTGCTTTTCGCCTAGACCTGACCATGATCACCATGCCAGAGATCTTGAAGGAAGTGGCGCAGCGCAAACTACAGCCGCGATCTCTGACTTTTCTCAAGCAAGGTGGTATGTTGAACTCGGACGCCTGGAACCGGCGTTACGCCACCTTGGCACCTTTCCTGGCCGACGTAGCCAGGAGCGTGCTGGATGACATCGCGCTGGTAGGACTAGCTGGAACCGTGATGCGCATGGCGCAGCGACGAGAAGAGACTGCTCGTTTGTTCGCCACTCGTCTGGTATCCTGGCATGAGGTGGTGCAGTTATTGGCCGACGCCATGCCCAACTGCCACGCCATCAGTCAGCAGCAGCTATTATATCAGTTCTGGTCTGGACTGCGACTGAAGCAAGCTGTGATGGATCGCCTTATTGAGGATCGGTTGGATCTGCAAAGTCCAGCGGGATGGGAAAGCAATCATCCCGGATCCACTGCGCTGCAGCATATCATCACTGTGCCCCAAGGATGCCCTCTAATGTGGTTTCTTTCGTCGTTTGTGCTGCATATCCTATGCTGATAAGTTTGTATCTTATTGTAAACATCAGGGTCTCATCGCTGGAGCCAAACAGCCCTCGTGTGTGCTAAGGCTCCCCACTGACGAGCTCTTTGCCACCGAGGAGCTGCGCTCACATTACCGGCACGGTAACACCCTCCCCTGGAAAAGGTGAGCTCGCTGTACTCACTGTACTCACTCGTTGTACTCACTGTATCGTGGTGATGATCACTGAATTCCCTTATGTGCTGACTGAACATTTGCAGGTTCAGAATGTTAAGTCATCCCGACCAGCTGCCGAAGAAGGGCTACAGAGGCGTATACAGCGAAGAAGACCTTGCTCTCGCGCACGCCATGGTCACCCGGGTAGAAAACACGGTGGCAAGGCTGTCTGAGACGCCCGAACAGGCGCGTCTGAAGAAGCAGACTGCATTTCTCTCCTACTAGCCTCTCGTCATGTCCACAAACACTGACACTAACTCATCATATGCGTGCACACACAGCAAAAGGTGTTGGAGCAGCTGTGCGACGACTACGATGCTATTGTCGAACGAGCGGCTGAATTTGAAGCCCAGCCAACTCCACCGTATGCCCCAATGCCCCATGTTCCCATGCCCCGTGCACTGCATGCCCCAAGGATGCCTGCCCAATGTTTGCACTGTATGCCCCATGCCCCGGGGGATGCATGCCCCAAGGCTGCCCTGTATGCCCCATTCAGCCTATATATCACCTGCAATTCAGCCTATATATGAGGCTATATATAAGCTGAAATGCAGCCTATATATCACCTGAAATGCAGCCTATATATCACCTGAAATTCAGCCTATATATGAGCTGAAATTCAGCCTATATATGCGCTGAAATTCAGCCTGGGGGATGCATGCCCAATGTTTGCACTGTATGCCCCATGCCCCGGGGGATGCATGCCCCAAGGCTGCCCTGTATGCCCCAGGCCCCGGGGGATGCATGCCCCAAGGATACCCTGTATGCCCCATTCAGCCTATATATCACCTGCAATTCAGCCTATATATGAGGCTATATATGAGCTGAAATGCAGCCTATATATCACCTGAAATGCAGCCTATATATCACCTGAAATTCAGCCTATATATGAGCTGAAATTCAGCCTATATATGCGCTGAAATTCAGCCTGGGGGATGCATGCCCAATGTTTGCATTGTATGCCCCATGCCCCGGGGGATGCATGCCCCAAGGCTGCCCTGTATGCCCCAGGCCCCGGGGGATGCATGCCCCAAGGATGCATTGTATGCCCCATGCCCCGGAATATGCATGCCTAAAGGATGTCCTGTATCTCCAATGCCCCGGGGGATGCATGCATGCCCCAAGGTTGCCCTGTATGCCCCATGCACCGGGGGATGCATGTCCCATGTTTGTCCTGTATGCCCCATGCCCCGGGGGATGCATGCCCCAAGGTATCCGTGAATACTGAGTATTTCCATAAACACTTTTACAGGAGCCTGAGGAAAGCTGCGAGATTTATCGGACTCCCGGATGTTGCCAGTCCAGTCCCTGACGCCCTTGACATGCACCTCAAGGAGTTGATCAACCAGCGGGTGAGGGGACTGCCGCTCACCGGCTGGTGCATTAAAGCTAATCATGTCCTCGTGGAGCTGGAGCACTTTGTGGGGGCCGCGATGCACGAAGACCTGAAGCAGTCTAGAAACACCGACTCCCCCGAGCATCACCGGTTGGTTCGGGTTATCAGTGTAGCTTTACATAGACTCGGACTAGCCGAAGTGTACAGTCCATCCACGGGGGCAGGGGACGCAGCTAACCCTGTGGTATTGTAGGTGTACATTGACATATTTGGTATGTATATATTTGTTTTATAACGTGTACACTATTTGTATTTTTGGTGTACTTACAGGGTTCTCCAAGTGGTATCCTTTACCTTGTGGGCGACATAAGTTTCCCGTACCCGGCTACCCTGCCATTCGATGCAGAGTTCAAAGATTTCCTGGAATCTGGTCGGACGGCGGACGAGGTGAAGCTTGCGCCTCATGTGGTGAACGAGGTAGATCCGTACGTGTACATCCTCTGGCTCCTTGGCAAGATGCGCAACGAGCGGCTTCACGTGGTCGACTTTCGTCATTTGTTTACACTGGGTCGCGCCAAGATGTTACGACTAGCTCCCCTCCTTGGACTTCAGTACTCTATGGTGGTCGTTGGTGACATCACCAGTATGGCTCTCGATGAGAAGGATGTCGCCGACCTGGACGGCTTCTTGCTAGCAGTCGATTCTCGACTACGTCTACCTGCATCCAGGGAGTTCGAGCTGTACGTGAGGGACAAGAGCCAGTGCTTGCCTACTGAATTCTTTGGAGAGCAACTGCCACGTGCTCTGGTAGAGTATCGTCCAGTCCCTGGGTTTGGCGATTCTCTTTTGATGGAGCTGGGTGGCGATGCTTCGGGTACCATCATTTTCAAGCCGCAGTTCGGCTCTTGCGGTAATGGGATCTGTCGCTGGCACCAAGGCGGTTGGGTAGATGATGTCCAGCCGAAGGAAGGTGGAAGTTACGTCGTGCAGCTCAGTAACGAACGACGACATTGCCAAAGGTTACCCTTAGAAACCCTTTATGCCCCAAACCTTGCATGCCCCAAAGCTCTGTATGTATGCCCCAAACCTGTATGCCCCATACCAATATGCCCCAATGCTCTACCTGTATGCCTCACATGCTTGCCTCCTAACAATTTCGTTCCTGGCAGGGGAACACCGTATATGGATCCAGCCGACAGCCGATGGCATCGAAGTAGTCTTGCATGCGAAGACCTACTTCGAAGAGACGGGCGTGATCTCCATCGTGAACGAGGCGTCTGATGATCCCCTGGACGATGATGCCAAGAACCCATGGGAAAAGTTCCCCGCTTTACATGAGCTGTTACAGCGGGTTTCTGTTTACATATCCGGGAAATTTGACTTGCACGGGGCCCCATTCCGTGTAGATGTGTTCCGATCCGCAGAGCGATGGTATGTGAACGAGCTAGAAGTGTTTGGGGTAGGCGAACTGCTGTCGGGGAAGGAATGGCCGGAGTCGATTGAATTCTGCAGGGGCGTTGCCGCATCGATCGAGAGAAAGTGTAGTAAGTGTGGATGTAATTAGATGTAGTGCAATGGATAATTGAGTGTAAATATTAGTTAGTGTAGATGCAATTAGCTGTAGTGTAATTAATGTGTAATTATGTAATTAAGATCCATGGTACAATTAAGAATATGATATGGGGCATACATGACCTATGGCGAACCAGTTGGAATAATAATACGGTTCCACGGGGCATACATGAATATGTTAATAGAGCACTAAAAATCCTATTTCTTCTTCGACACTGGCGGTAATGGCATCAGACTCTTTTGGATATCTTCCTTTGAGTAACTTTGCAACATGCCGTCTTGAAAAAACACGACGTAGGGGCAGTCATCCCGGGATGTACGTAATGCGACTGTCCCATAACACGTCGCCCAGTCCGGAAATTCGACACCAACTTGCCTGTACATCAGATGTTCCCTCTGACCTTTATTCCAGGCGCATCCGCCTTCCATATGCTTTGCAAGCTTCTGCTGGTATTTCTTGTACGCTGCTTGGGTCTCCTGCATGTCGATTTCCTTGATGCGAGCTTTCAGAGACCTGAGTCATCCTCAAACCGAGTGGTTAGATCCAGGGACATGGGGCATACGGTCACTGTGGGCATGGGGCATATAGTGACTGTGGGCATGGGGCATACGGTCACTGT
>LGRX02034191.1:0-19095 GCA_001247695.2 Cymbomonas tetramitiformis
CCAACACGCGCGGCGGGGCCGGGCCAACACGCGCGGCGGGGGCCAACACGCGAGGCGGGTCCCACGACACGCGCAGCGTACCGTGGGGTCTTTTAGTATTACGAGTGATCCGACATGCGCCGCAGCCGAAATTTTTCAAATAGCGACATTGCTGATTCGTATGAAATGCACCATATTCGTTCTTTCACCCCCCCCACACACACACACACAGACTCCTCCCTCTCCCTCCGGGGGGGGAAAGCGTGGGCAGCCTTAGTGGGAACTTTCGTGAATCATCCTTCATGCGCAAGAAGACCGATCCTAGAGCAACTCAGCCTGAAAGAGTAGTTCGAGATCAGCTTGACTCGTACTTAGCTTTGCCCCAAGAGCCAAATGAGGATGGCTTTGGCGTGATGCTTTGGTGGAACCGCAATGCTGCATCTTTACCCGATGTCTATCGTATGGCCCGCCAATTCCTAGGATGCCCTGCCATCACTGCGGTTGTAGAGCTTGCTTTTAGTGCGGCTGGCAAGATGCGCACGATGATCTGCGCAAGAACACTTCGGAGGGCACACTTGAGCATATATATGCTTAGAGTCAGAATGAGCACTGACTAGACCGGGTGCAAAAGTGTGTATCTATGTAACACGGTACTATTTTGATATCAGCCTGCTATAATATTGTGTTAGCCTGCCTTTTGTTATATATTGTCAGCTTGCTGTGAAAATTTGCCAGTCAGCCTGTCTTATCAACCTGCCTGCAGTAATTCTTTGATATCAGCTTTACCGTGTTCTGCAAGCTTTGGGTTTACCCCTGTATATTCTGATTATCTTATGTGATAACACTGTTTACCCCCTAATCATCGGTTTGATAACTGGTTATCAAATAGGTCAGACTGCCTGAATATTAGGTACACAATAAGTTTGCAAAAAACAATAACGCCAATCGAATCGGTTTGAACCAGTTATCAATCGGTAAATAGTAGGTTTGTAATCCAGTTGCAATCACAATCGAATGGGTTTAGCACGTCAATAATCAGGTACACAATCAGTTGTGGAAAATTTTGAAACACTAATCGAGTCGGTTACAACTGTCAATAATTAGTTAGAAACCTATTATGAAAATCTGACAATCGGTTTGAAAGAGGTTTGAAATTTCAAACCGATTCCGACCCTTGAGTGGCACTACCGAAAATCAGATATGGAAAGGAAGGATGATCCGAAGATGGCAGAGAGCGGACAGCGCGGTTGGAGACAACGTGATCTCGGCGTGGCATCGATGCTGCGTTTGGAAGAAAACCATACATCGCCTTAAAGTTTGGGCGCCGAAATTGGGGTCACAACTCCCTTTCAAGGCCGAGAAATTCCGGGGCCTCAATAACTGTTACTACCGTACTGGGGTCACCACTCCCCAGTAGTTGTAAGAGGAGGTCACAACGGCCGTGAGGGCCAAGAGTTCGTGAAGCGCCATGCCAGCTGTAACAAAATGGTATTCCAAGTCCGAAATTCCCAAGATGTTGCGATCAGAAATCTGCAAAAGTGATGAAGACAGTGGTATATATATATAGGGATATATATATATATATATATATATATATATATGTTGTAGCGTAGATGAGGGCTTAGCACAGATGAGGGTGGCTCTCATCTGTGCTAGCACAAAAGAGATGCGCCATTAAAGATCGGTACTATAAATGAATACATATTACAGGATTGCCTTCAAACTATATTGGACATCATGGCTAAGAAAGTACAACCATGAAAGAGAGTTCTTGACTAGCACTCAAATGAGTGAATAATGTTCTTGGAAAGCAGGCGGAAGTCACAGGCATATTCTTGGAGAATGCGTGCAATCCTAGCACACTAAAGTTCTTGTAGAAGTTGAGGACCACATCGTTAGCTCTTGCGAGGGCGACCACGTGGACGAGGGGCGACGGCTTGTTCACCTTCAGCATCACGCTTCTTGGTCTGTATTTCAGAAGCACGTACACCAAAAAAGTGAACAAGTGTAGAGTATAAAATGAAGGGGCAAAACTATTCATGTGCATGCCATCTTAGAATTACCACATCACACAACACAATTTGCACAAGAAGAGCGATCATACATCAAATGCTGACGTGCGTGAAGGCATCACAATCTCATGGTGAAGATACATACCTTGGAGCGTGTGTAAGTATGCTTCGTGTAGCATGGCTTGCACATCTTCTTGGCATGGAACCGGTCCACCTTCTTCTTGCACACAGTGCACACAGGAGCATCAGGGCGTGATGCAAGGTCTTCCTTTAGTTCTTGAAGGCGGCGGTCTTGGGCAGCATATGCAGTGTCCAACTTCGGCTTGTCCGCTGCAAGAAGTTCCTCAAGTTTAGAGACAGATGAAGTCCCACGCGCACGAAATAGAGACAATCGTGCGAGAGGGACAGGCTGAGGAAAGAGCTTGCCCCAAAGGATATCCTCAATCCGCGCGCTAGCCTTCCCCACCAGCTCACGCAACATGAATGGTCCCTCGTTGACGAAGCCTAACAACTTGGATGTACTCTTCGAGGCGCGGTCTGGTCCAGGGATTCGCAGAAGTACGGCATCACCAACACCTAGGCCCACGGTGCGGGCTTTACGTTGTCCGTCATACCGGTCTTGGTACTTGGAGGTGTGGGCGTGCGCCTCGGTACGAATGCAGTGGGACAAGGCAAGGCGATCTGCCACAGTGATAGGACGAGGCGGAGGAGCCGTTGGGGTCACCGACAACTGGTGGATTCTCCCCTAAGGTGGTGGCCAAAAAAGTCGCCGGTGCCTTCCCATAGCGGTATTCAAAAGGGGTCATTCCAGTCGGGGCATAAAGTTGCTTGTTGACAATGGCGCAGCTCATTTCGTGCGCCTCATACGAATGCATGCCGGGGTGTTGTAGAAGTAAAGATCGAACGAACACGGGCATGGTGAGATGCATGTGATCGCTCGGCACGGCCATTAGCATTTGGCGTGCGAGGTGGTATGTACTTCAGTTGCACTCCATAGACGTTGGCCATGATCTGTTGGTACCACAAATATGAATAATCAGGATAAGGGGACAATATTTTGCCACATACATGAAACTAATTGGTAGGTCTAATACATGTCTTCTCAAAGAAACAAAACCAAGAAAGACTGACACAGGAATCACCAAAATCACATTAAAACGTAGGGTCGTGGACAAGATGGTAGATGTCCGTCTCATCCCAACCAGCAGCATCAAGAGCATGCGCCAAAAAGAAGCATTCTTGGTCATTCTGGGGTTGCCAAAAAGGACGATCAACAGTTGCAGGAGGATTTGGCCGCCTAATGGGATCAACATAGAAGTGGTAAGCAGTGCAAGGCTTTGTAAAATTGAATCTCCGCCGTTTAACCTGTGTGAATGGAAAACCACACTTTTGAGGGCACGTTGAAGCACCTTGATAATAAAACCAACAAATGCGCTGGTCCGTTATTACATCTTATACTGGTGGGAGGATCGTACTGCTCCCAAGCATTATGCAGCGCGGCAGCAAGAACGAACATCTTAAAATATCACCACTCCTCCAAGGTCAATGCTCAATACGTGGTCGGCTGGCACGGGACTCGAGGCGTGCTCTTATCAACAAAAATTCGCAACCATCTAACACGGGGCTGATCAAATAATGGATACTGCATACCATCAACATTCCACAGCGCTCGATGCCGGCATGCCATCAGCACACATCATCAGGCAGAGTTGGGGACATCACGGCCTGCGCATCCGAGTGTGCACAGGCTACTGCGCTCGATGCCGGCATGCCATCGCACACATCATCGCAGAGTTGGGGGACATCACGGCCTCGCATCCGAGTGTGCGCAAGCCACTACGCTCGATGCCGGCATGCCATCAGCACACGTCATGAGGCAGAGTTGGGGACGGCGTGGCCCGCGCATCCGAGTGTGCGCAAGCCACCGCGCTCGATGCCGGCATGCCATCGAAACATCATCGCAGAGTTGGGGACATCACGGCCTGCGCATCCGAGTGTGCGCAAGCCACTGCGCTCGATGCCGACATGCCATCGCACATCATCAGGCAGAGTTGGGGACATCACGGCCTGCGCATCCGAGTGTGCGCAACCACTGCGCTCGATGCCGGCATGCCATCAGCACACATCATGAGGCAGAGTTGGGGACGGCATGGCCTGCGCATCCGAGTGTGCGCAAGCCACTACGCTCGATGCCGGCATGCCATCAACACACGTCATCAGGTAGAGTTGGGGACGGCAGGGCCTGCGCATCCGAGTGTGCACAAGCCACTGCGCTCGATGCCGGCATGCCATGAGCACACTTCATCAGGCAGAGTTGGGGACATCACGGCCTGCGCATCCGAGTGTGCGCAAGCCACTGCGCTCGATGCCGGCATGCCATCAGCACACATCATCAGACAAATTGCAGACATCACGGCCTGCGCATCCGAGTGTGCGCAAGCTACTGCGCTCGATGCCGGCATGCCATCAGCACACGTCATTAGGCAGAGTTGGGGACGGCAGGGCCTGCGCATCCGAGTGTGCGCAAGCCACTGCGCCCGATGCCGGCATGCCATCAGCACACATCATGAGGCAGAGTTGGGGACATCACGGCCTGCGCATCCGAGTGTGCGCAAGCCACTGCACTCGATGCCGGCATGCCATCAGCACACATTATCGCAGAGTTGGGGACATCACGGCCTGCGCATCCGAGTGTGCGCAACCACTGCGCTCGATGCCGGCATGCCATCGGCACACATCATGAGGCAGAGTTGGGGACGGCATGGCCTGCGCATCCGAGTGTGCGCAAGCCGCTGCGCTCGATGCCGGCATGCCATGAGCACACATCATGAGGCAGAGTTGGGGACATCACGGCCTGCGCATCCGAGTGTGCGCAAGCTACTGCGATCGATGCCGGCATGCCATCAACACACATCATCAGACAAATTGCAGACATCGCGGCCTGCGCATCCGAGTGTGCGCAAGCTGCTGCGCTCGATGCCGGCATGCCATCAGCACACGTCATGAGGCACAGTTCGTTGGGGACGGCAGGGCCTGCGCATCCGAGTGTGCGCAAGCCACTGCGCTCGATGCCGGCATGCCATGAGCACCCATCATCAGGCAGAGTTGGGGACATCACGGCCTGCGCATCCGAGTGTGCGCAAGCCACTGCGCTCGATGCCGGCATGCCATCAGCACACATCATCAGGCAGAGTTGGGGACATCACGGCCTGCGCATCCAAGTGTGCGCAAGCCACTGCGCTCGATGCCGACATGCCATCAGCACACATCATGAGGCAGAGTTGGGGACGGCATGGCCTGCGCATCCGAGTGTGCGCAAGCCAAACACTGCATACCACTTCCGCAAGTATTCTCTTAAGTTTTCTTAAGTTTGCTTAACTTTTCTTAAGTTTTCTTATCTTTTCTTAACTTTTTGCGTATAAACCCCCACAAGCCCCCACAAGCCTCCATACGTATAAATTGTAGCGTTGCAATTAGCTATTGGCCGATGGAGTTATACGTCGGTGATATAAGTAAAACTTAAGAAAACTTAAGAAAATGACACCCAATGACACTTAAGACAAATGACCGATGACACCCACCCCACCCTATGACACTTAAGCAAAATGACCGATGACACACACCCCACCCTATGACACTTAAGCAAAATGACCGATGACACCCACCCCACCCTATGACACTTAAGCAAAATGACCGATGACACACACCCCACCCTATGACACTTAAGCAAAATGACGATGACACCCACCCCACCCTATGATACTAAGCAAAATGACTGATGACACACACCCCACCCTATGACACTTAAGACAAATGACCGATGACACCCACCCCACCATATCACACTTAAGACAAATGACCGATGACACACACCCCACCCAATGACACTTAAGAAAAATGACCGATGACACCCACCCCACCCTATCACACTTAAGACAAATGACCGATGACACACACCCCACCCTATGACACTTAAGACAAATGACCGATGACACACACCCCACCCTATGACACTTAAGACAAATGACAGATGTCACATCCCCTACCCTATGACCAAGTGTAAACATACATACATACGTCGTAATGCGATTGGCTCAAACTAACAATGAACAACATATCCAAACTAATGTGCATGCAGCCTGCCACACGCACGATCACCTAACAAGCAACGGATAAGGTTAGCAAGCTAAGCAACCATACAGTCTTCGAAAGCTGCTCCATGTCCTGCGTCCATCTCCTGCAAACAAGTCAAGCAAACAATTAGTAAGCGCACAATCATGTGACCCTCAAGCACCCCTCAAATCACTGCCCACGACAAAGCCGTCACGGGCAGCGACTGTGGGCCGTGTCGGGGGGCATAAGGTGAGGCGTGTGACCCCCAAACACCCCTCAGATCACTGCCCACGGCACGGCCGTCACGATCAGTGATTGTGGGCTGTGTCGGGGGGCATAAGGTGAGACGTGTGGCCTCCAAGCACCCTTCAAATCACTGCCCACGACACAGGTGTCACGGGCAGTGATTGTGGGCCATGTGGGGGGGGCATAAGGTGAGGCATGTGACCCCCAAGCACCCCTCAGATCACTGCCCATGACAAAGCCGTCACGACTAGTGATTGTGGGCCATGTGGGGGAGCATAAGGTGAGGCGGGTGACCCCCAAGCACCCCTCAAATCATTGCCCACGACAAACCGGACTAAGCCGTTACGGGCGGTGATTGTGGGCCGTGTGGGGGGGCATGAGGTGAGGCGGGTAACCCCCAAGCACCCCTCAGATCACTGCCCACGGCACGGCCGTCACGGTCGGTGATTGTGGGCCTTGTCAGGGGGGCATAAGGTGAGGCGTGTGACCTCCAAGCACCCCTCAGATCATCGCCCACGACACAGGTGTCACGGGCAGTGATTGTGGGCCTTGTCGGGGGGCATAAGGTGAGACGTGTGACCCCCATGCACCCCTCAAATCACTGCCCACGACACAGCTGTCACGGGCAGTGACCGTGGGCCGTGTCGGGGGGCATTTATAAGGTGAGGCGTATGGCCCCCAAGCACCCCTCACATCACTGCCCATGACGTAACTGTCACGGGCAGTGACTGTGGGCCGTGTCGGGGGGCATAAGGTGAGGCGTGTGACCCCCAAACACCCCTCAGATCACTGCCCACGGCACGGCCGTCACAATCAGTGATTGTGGGCCGTGTCGGGGGGCATAAGGTGAGACGTGTGACCTCCAAGCACCCTTCAGATCACTGCCCACGACACAGGTGTCACGGGCAGTGATTGTGGGCCGTGTGGGGGGGAGCATAAGGTGAGGCGTGTGACCCCCACGCACCCCTCAGATCACTGCCCATGACAAAGCCGTCACGACTAGTGATTGTGGGCCATGTGGGGGAGCATAAGGTGAGGCGGGTGACCCCCAAGCACCCCTCAAATCATTGCCCACGACAAACCGGACTAAGCCGTTACGGGCGGTGATTGTGGGCCGTGTGGGGGGGCATGAGGTGAGGCGGGTAACCCCCAAGCACCCCTCAGATCACTGCCCACGGCACGGCCGTCACGGTCGGTGATTGTGGGCCTTGTCAGGGGGGCATAAGGTGAGGCGTGTGACCTCCAAGCACCCCTCAGATCATCGCCCACGACACAGGTGTCACGGGCAGTGATTGTGGGCCTTGTCGGGGGGCATAAGGTGAGACGTGTGACCTCCAAGCACCCCTCAGAACACTGCCCACGACACAGGTGTCACGGGCAGTGATTGTGGGCCGTGTGGGGGGGGGCATAAGGTGAGGCGTGTGACCCCCAAGCACCCCTCAGATCACTGCCCATGACAAAGCCGTCACGACTACTGATTGTGGGCCATGTGGGGGAGCATAAGGTGAGGCGGGTGACCCCCAAGCACCCCTCAAATCATTGCCCACGACAAACCGGACTAAGCCGTTACGGGTGGTGATTGTGGGCCGTGTGGGAGGGCACGAGGTGAGGCGGGTAACCCCCAAGCACCCCTCAGATCACTGCCCACGACAGAGTCGTCACGGGCAGTGATTGTGGGCCGTGTTGGGGGGCATAGGATGAGGCGAGTGGCCTCCAAGCACCCATCAAATCACTGCCCATGACAGAGCTGTCACGGGCGGTGATCGAGGGCTGTGATGGATACAAGATACCCGCCACAAGATACCATACATACTCACGTCCCCGCCCCCCTTCCACCATACAGTAATCACTCACCTTTAAGAAAACTGTAGATTCCAAGTCAGCCAGCTTTTCTCATCGAGTTGGGTACCTTCCCCCCCCCTAGCGCCAGCGGCCTGTGAGAACGCTATGGATAGTGGACCGCGATCTCGTGAGCCAACAACCCTCTTAACACGCAACTCCCGACCCATGGGCATCCACAACAACCCACCACAAAACATACCTCGGGTTACAAGCGCGTGCCCGGGGAGCTGTCCCCACATATTGAACATCCCAACCTTCTACAACCGGGCGCCTTCCCACCATGCACACCGTCGCCCATACGGTACCGCCCCCCATCACATGGAGCCCCTAAGGTTCGGGCGCGTGTCCAGGGAGCTGTCCCCACATCGCAGCCGTCACCGACAGCCTGCGCACTTCCCATGCGACTACCATACTCACCGCAACCCACACCGTACCTCGGTGACGCCACGCGTCCGGGGGCGCGTAGGGAGTGCTAGCAGCCCTCTTAACACGCAACTCCCGACCCATCGGCTTGATGCCACCACCCGTCGCGGGTCCGGGCGCGCGTAGAGAGTGCTAACAGCCCTCTTAACACGCAACTCCCGACCCATGGGCATCCACGACAACCCACCACAAAACATACCTCGGGTTACAAGCGCGTGCCCGGGGAGCTGTCCCCACATCATGAACATCCCAACCTTCTACACCCGGGCGCCTGCCCACCATGCACACCGTCGCCCACAATACGGTACCGCCCACTATCACATGCAGCCCCTAAGGTTCAGGCGCGTGTCCGGGGAGCTGTCCCCACATCGCAGCCGTCACCAACAGCCTGCGCACTAACCCTTGCGACTTCCATACGCACCGTACCTCGGTGACGCCACGGGTCCGGGGCGCGTAGGGAGTGCTAACAGCCCTCTTAACACGCAACTCCCGACCCATCGGCTTGATGCCACCACCCGTCGCGGGTCTGGGGGCGCGTAGGGAGTGCTAACAGCCCTCATAACACGCAACTCCCGACCCATGGGCATCCACAACAACCCGCCACAAACGACAAACCATACCTCGGGTTACAGGCGCGTGCTCGGGGAGCTGTCCCCACACCTTGAACATCCCAAAGCAACCTTCTACAACCGGGCGCCTTCCCACCATGCACACCGTCGCCCATACGGTACCGCCCACCATCACATGGAGCCCCTAAAGATCAGGCACGTGCCCAGGGAGCTGTCCCACATCGCAGCCGTCACCAACGGACTGCGCACTTCCCATGCGACTACCATACACACCGCAACCCACACCGTACCTCGGTGACGCCACGGGTCCGGGGGCGCGTAGGGAGTGCTAACAGCCCTCTTAACACGCAGCTCCCGACCCATCGGCTTGATGTCACCACCCGTCGCGGGTCCGGGGGCGCGTAGAGAGTGCTAACAGCCCTCTTAACACGCAACTCCCGACCCATGGGCATCCACAACAACCCACCACAAAACATACCTCGGGTTACAGGCGCGTGCCCGGGGAGCTGTCCCCACATATTGAACATCCCAACCTTCTACAACCGGGCGCCCTCCCACCATGCACACCGTCGCCCATACGGTACGGCCCACCATCACATGGAGCCCGCCCCTAAGGTTCGGGCGCGTGTCCAGGGAGCTGTCCCCACATCGCAGCCGTCACCGACAGACTGCGCACTTCCCATGCGACTACCATACACACCGCAACCCACACCGTACCTCGGTGACGCCACGGGTCCGGGGCGCGTAGGGAGTGCTAACAGCCCTCTTAACACGCAACTCCCGACCCATCGGCTTGATGCCACCACCCGTCGCGGGTCCGGGGGCGCGTAGAGAGTGCTAACAGCCCTCTTAACACGCAACTCCCCACCCATGGGCATCCACAACAACCCACCACAAAATATACCTCGGGTTACAGGCGCGTGCCCGGGGAGCTGTCCCCACATATGGAACATCCCAACCTTCTACAACCGGGCACCTTCCCACCATGCATACCGTCGCCCATATTACGGTACCGCCCACTATCACATGGAGCCCCTAAGGATCAGGCGCGTGTCCGGGGAGCTGTCCCCACATCGCAGCCGTCACCAACAGCCTGCGCACTAACCCATGCGACTTCCATACACACCGTACCTCGGTGACGCCACGGGTCCAGGGGCGCGTAGGGAGTGCTAACAGCCCTCTTAACACGCAACTCCCGACCCATCGGCATGATGCCACCACCCGTCGCGGGTCCGGGGGCGCGTAGAGAGTGCTAACAGCCCTCTTAACACGCAACTCCCGACCCATGGGTATCCACGACAACCCACCACAAAACACACCTCGGGTTACAAGCGCGTGCCCGGGGAGCTGTCCCCACACATTGAACATCCCAACCTTCTACAACCAGGCGCCTTGGTACCGCCCACTATCACATGGAGCCCCTAAGGTTCGGGCGTGTGTCCAGGGAGCTGTCCCCACATCGCAGCCGTCACCAACAGACTGCGCACTTCCCATGCGACTACCATACACACCGCAACCCACACCGTACCTCGGTGACGCCACGCGTCCGGGGGCGCGTAGGGAGTGCTAATTGCCCTCTTAACACGCAACTCCCGACCCATCGGCATGATGCCACCATCCGTCGCGGGTCCAGGGGCGCGTAGGGAGTGCTAACAGCCCTCTTAACACGCAACTCCCGACCCATCGGCATCTACAAAGTAGGACTACCCACCCCTTCACCTCGGCGCGTGACCGGAGAGCTATCTCCACATCGCAGCCGTCCCCTCGACAATCGCAGTGTACAGTAAACCTTACACCCCTAAGGTTCGGGCGCGTGTCCAGGGAGCTGTCCCCACATCGCAGCCGTCCCCTCGACAATCGCGGTGCAAAGCAAACCGTACACCCCTAAGGTTCGGGCGCGTGTCCGGGAGCTGTCCCACATCGCAGCCGTCCCCTCGACAATTGGAGTGCACAACAAACCTTACACCCCTAAGGTTTGGGCGCGTGTCCAGGGAGCCGTCCCCACATCGCAGCCGTTCCCTCGACGTGTCTCCTATTCTAAGGAAAAGTAAGGTCAGAAGAGATGTTGAACGCACCTCATTGCATTGCTCGAAGTATTGCGTATCGAGTTCACCCTCGACTTTCGGCACGAAGGCACTTGCCACAAAGTATAAGGTGTCCCAAAGGTGTCCCAGCACCCAGCAAAGAATGGGTGGGCCTGCCAAACAGTCATAATAGCATCCGTCAGTCACATAGGTCCACCCACCCCCTAACCCATTTGGCGCGTGTCCGGAGAGCTATCTCCACATCGCAGCCAAGAGGGTATGGCACCTCGGATTTTGACCGAGATCTCCAAGCTTCAGTGCTTCGCCCTCAATGGGCTCCGCGCTTGGGCTCTTGTTGAGCTAGTACCACGATTTAAATTGCTTGCAAGTTCAATCAAGGCCATGCAATATGTTATAATAAGAAGTTTTTCCCAAGCACAAGGTTCAGGCTAATAGAGATGAAGAATAACGAGTATGATGACAATTAACTTCTTTGTGTGGCACCTCGGAGTCAAAACTGAGATCTCCAAGCCAAAAGGCTTGACGCTCTTGTTGAGCTAGTGCCACGATTCAACTTGCTTGAAGTTTTAGTCAAGGCCACGCAAAATGTTACAACAAAAAATCGTTCCCAAGCACAAAGAAATACAAAGAACGAAGGCTTAACATAGCTATGTGACACCTCGGACTTTAACCGAGACCTCCAAACCAAGGTTTGGCGCTCTAATTGAGCTAGTGTCACCAATTCTGGCGTGGCTGCAGAATTTGTCCTCTACAACTTAGGGTCATGAGAAATTTTTGCATCTTTCGGGAAAAATGTCACAAACAGGTCAAGACATGATCATCATAGGGTGGTTTTCCGCGAGGAAAACACCTGTCAGGTCAAAAAGGTCGTCCGGAAAGCCATTTCGCCGCCAGCGAAAGGTCTGTCCGTCAGTGAAATGTAAGGAAAAGAGAGTGAACGAGAGGTGAATGAGAAGCGTACCACAATTATGTGACACCTCGGACTTTAACCGAGACCTCCAAACCAAGGTTTGGCGCTCTAATTGAGCTAGTGTCACCAATTCTGGCGTGGCTGCAGAATTTGTCCTCTACAACTTAGGGTCATGAGGGTTTTTTGCATCTTTCGGGAAAAATGTCACAAACAGGTCAAGACATGATCATCATAGGGTGGTTTTCCGCGAGGAAAACACCTGTCAGGTCAAAAATGTCGTCCAGAAAGCCGTTTCGCCGCCAGCGAAAGGTTTGTCCGTCAGTGAAATGTAAGGAAATGAGAGTGAACGAGTGGTGAATGAGAAGCGTACCACAATTATGTGACACCTCGGACTTTAACCGAGACCCCCAAACCAAGGTTTGGTGCTCTAAATGAGCTAGTGTCACCACAACTGCTACGGCTGCAAAATTCTATCGACAAATCATAGGGTTAAAAAGCAAAGTCGCAGTTTTCGGAGAAATTACCCAAAGAAGATAATTGATGAACGAATTCGGTGTAGTTTTCCGCGACAAACAAGCTCATCAAGTCGGATATGTTGTCAGAAACCCCGTTTTAGCGTCAGCGAAAGGTCTGTGCAACAAAAGAAAACACTTTAATGGTAAAGAGAAGCTTGACTTTGACTTGCGGCGCGTGTGCTGCTCAGCCAAAACTCCGAAGTGAAATTTTGAATCTTCACGGATGGATCCCAGTTTCTGATTGGCGCATCGTCGCACCCTCCATGTCGCCTCGAATATAATTTCTCTTCCTTGCCCTAGGCGCGAGCTCTCGTCGTCGGGAATGACATCTATCTGACTATCATATCTTGTGTATAATTACTTTGAGCCCCCCGCCACCCAATTTATAGGGGGTACGTGAACGTACAGGTGGGGAAAAATCAATTTCCAAAATTGATTGTGGCGTTGCGAGTAGGAGTTCTGACTTCTGTGGCATTCGCATTGCATGGCATAGCATGGCATGGCATGCGCCTTATGGCGTTGGCGTTCGAAGTCCAAGTCGAACATCAACCGACCGCGCGCTGCTCCCGCTTCGCGTCGCGGAGGCTTCGCCCCCGCTCCGCTCGCGCTCGCGCGCTCCGCGATCGATTAACGGAGGGGGGAACAGAAGGGGGAGGCGTCGTCTCTCGGAGACCCTCGAGCTATTACCGAACGATCGCAACGAATTGAACGTCATCGAATATTTTAAGTTCTGACCAATCAAATAACGATAATAATATAATTTATTACCTTGTTCTCGCCTAAATTTTAATATAAATCTCAATGGCACGTATTGAATTATAAAAGAAAAACGTGTATGAAACACTTTCAAGGCAATCCATAATTTCGTTTACAGTTATTACAACAAGATTTTAGACGACTTTTCTAATGTCATAATTTTTGTGAATAATCACCCTTCGTCTCCTTTTATTTCTTAGACTTCGTCAACTGGGGGGGCTCCATCCCCCTACACTATCCCATTACTACAAGGCGTGAGGCCTCGACTGATTTTTATTTTTTTTAAGATATCGCCAAGTGGGGGGCTCCCCCACACCCCCCCCTTACTACAAACTATTTTCAAGACTTCGCCCAGTAGGGGGGTTTGCCCCCCCACAACCCCCCATTCTTTCGGAATATTTTAAAACTTCGCCCAGTGGGGGGGGCTACGTGTCCCCACACCCGCCTATTATTACAATAAAAAAATAGACTTCCCCAGTGTGGGGGCTCCGTCTCCCCACCCTTCCTATTTAGTAATATTCTGTAATAGCTGGTTTCTACGAAATCAAACCTCTAGAAATTTATACACAAAAGTGTTAAGGGCTTAGCTACCGGTGGCCGTCGATTTAAAGTATTAACACTGATCCCCCCCTCGATCCTCGCCAAAAAGAATTATCTCCGTCAGATCGATGGTCGCCGATCGACAGTCAAGGGTTCGAACAAAGGTTTAATTCATATTTTATTCGGTTTACCTCATATTTTATATTTTATAATATTAATTATTCAGACGACATTCTGTCGATATATTTATAAATATATGTAAATATATATACAAACATATCTGCGATTGAAATTTTGTTTGCAGCTTTCATCTCAACGACGCAAATTTTGATTTCATCCACCAGCGTCACGCAAAAGAGCGTCACGCAAAGCTAGGCTATAAACTACTACACTATACGTCTCCCAAAGCTAGGCTATAAACTACTACACTATACGTCTCCCAAAAAACGTGACGCAAAGCTAGGCTGTAAACTACTACACTATACGTCACGCAAAAAGCGTGACGCAAAAGAGCGTGACGCAAAGCAATGTTCGTTCTGTAATAGCTGGTTTCTGCGAAATCAAACCTCTAAAAATTTATACACAAATTTGTGACGTCATAAAACAGGCTTTTTCAAAGAGGGGGACAATCTAAAGATTTTCCCCAATACTGGGAGGGAGATCTGAGCTGGAGGGTGAACGTGATATGCTCCGGGCGCTCGAGCGGACAATGAACTGGGGTAGGACCGTGACTGAGGGCTGTTCCATTTATTGTCCTATGGGGGGGGGTGGAAGGCATGGCATATGGACCCCCTCCCACCCAGCGGACATTTTTAAGTGAAAATACAGTGTTAAGCAGTGTTAACGACCATCATGTCACCCCCCCCTCCCTCCGGACAAAAAGCAAAGTGCCTTCCACCCCCCATGGACAATAAATGGAACAGCCACGAGGGGGGAATGACAATTACTGAAAAAGGGGGTCATGGTTGGGGCGTTTGCTGTCGGCTGAGACGGGCGCGCTGGGGGCAAATGCGGTGGGGTCTGACATGGGCTGCGGTAGCGTGACTAAATATGGGGGGCCTGACAGGCCTTTCAGGGGTGCTCGAGGGACCCCTTCTAAGCGTGTTTGTTGTTGTGACAGGGCATGGTCGGCCAGTTTAGGAGATTTATACCAAAGTTCTCCAAGATTGCCGAGCCGCTCAATCGTCTCCTTAAGGATAATGCAGAGTTTGTCTGGGAATCTGAGCAGCAGCAGGCATTTGATAATCTTAAAAGTGCCATCTGCCATGCTCCAGTACTACAGCTTCCAGACCAGAAACTGCCATCTATTATGGAGGTCGATGGATCAGGCACACACGTTGGTCAAGTAGTATTGCAGGATCAAGGAAAAGGTATGAAGCCATGTGGCTATCACAGCGTCACTCTTTCTGATACACAGAGACGCTGGCCTATTCCTGAGATCGAGCTATTTGCCATTGTGGAGGGCTTCCGATTCTTTCGCCACATCTTGCTGGGAGCTCCTGAGACTATTCTTCGCTCAGATCATCAGCCACTGGTTTATTTCCAGTCCAAATCCACACTAAGCCCCAAACAGGCGAGGTGGTTGGATGAGCTCTCCGAGTACAACTTTCGAATAGAGCATATTTCTGGCGATAAGAATAAGGTTGCAGATGCACTTACCCGTATTTCTACATTCTTTGAACTCACTGATTGTCTGCAACATATAGACGTCGGCGAGGCACCTTCAACTAACAGACATTCCGTCTACAGATTCTACATTCATTGCTTTTATTTCCGCATCATCAGCTCATCAGCTTCACGACATTATTATATCTCAGTATGATCGTGACACATTTGCACAGACTATATTATCTAAGCTGGCATCATCGACATCATCACAGTCAGTCAGCAATTTCGAGCTCATTCAGGGATTGATCTATCGCAAGACTATTTTTGGCAGACAGCTTTACATTCCACCTACTGCCAAAGTTCCTACAGATGACGGTGAGATCACACAGCTTCGCCACATTCTACTTCATGAGTGCCACTCAGCCACTATTTCTGGTCATGTAGGCAAGAATCGCATGCTTCATTTATTGCGTAGCCGATATTACTGGCCAGGAATGACGAAGGCAGCCATTCAGTACATTCGGGAGTGCCCCGTGTGTCAACGCCAGAAAACGAGGAGACACAAACCTTATGGTCAGTCACATATACGATATTGTGTGCCTAAGACAAAATGGCTTGATGTATCTCTTGACTGGATTACTGACCTGCCTATCACCACTAATGGGCACGGCAGTATATTTGTGGTAATGTGCCAATTCTCTCATCGCTGTCATCTCATTCCCTTCAACATGACCTGGACTGCTCAGCATACTGCTTCAAAATATATGCAGCATATCTTCAAGCTCCATGGTCTTCCGAGGAACATCATCCCAGATCGAGACCCCAGATTTACTTCTTCATTCTGGCAAACACTGTGGAAATCTACTGGTACGAGATTGTCTATGACGTCTTCACACCATCCACAGTCGAATGCAAGCAATGAGAGGAGCCATGCCTTCATTGAGGACATCCTCAGGTATTTTTCATTTTGTTTGATGCATGATTCACCATCCTCTGGTTTTTAAACTGATTAGAGAGTATTTTTCTAATCAGGTGTTGTTGCAACGATACTTCAGCCAATTCATGGGAGGACAAGTTGCCTCTGGTGGAGTTTGCAATAAACAACACGGTTTCTGCTACGACTGGTTATACACCATTTTATCTCGACTCGATGGCGCAGCCACTTTCGCCTCATGATCTGGCAATCACTATTCCGCCAGAAGCTCCTGTTCCAATACAGAATGCTATTCGAGATCATTTTGACCAATACTCGGCTGTACATGCCAATGCGGTAGATAACATTTCCCGAGCAGCAGAGATCAACCGAGCCAGATTCAATAAGACTCACATGCCCCGACAATTTGCAGTAGGGCAGAAAGTTCTTCTACGGACTGAGTTTATTCAATGGACTGGTTTGACAGAGGCAGGCAGACACTTTAAACAGCCATACATTGGGCCGTTTATCATATCTAAAGTGCTCAGCCATGGACGTGCTTATGAGTTAGATTTCGGGGATCTCGACATTCGTATTCACCCGGTTCAGCCTGTATCCAGAATAGAGCTGTACAATGACTCGATCCAAGCACCTTTGCCTCTGCCACAGATGATCACCGAAGAAGGGCAACCACTGTTTGAGATATCACATATACTCTCAGATAAGATCACTAGAGGTGTCAAGTACTATTTAGTGCGATATGCAGGCTACGGCCCTGAGCATGACACCTGGGTCAAAGCCGCAGAGCTGACCAATGCAGCAGACATGATAGCTGCCTATGAAGGCTAACATTATATTAAGCCTATTGCCCTTACTTCTTGTATGGAAGGTGGATGGTTGGGAGTTGGGCAAAGTGAAAAAGTTTGCCCCACAACGCGTACGACAAAACGTTGATATCTTGTGGCAGGAGGGCGTCCAGGGTTCGAAGTTGAGTCTGGATGATTATGTCGACTTACTCACTCTTGAGGTGCAATTACCTGGTTATTGGGCATACGTGCGCAAGGAAGCCACTTAGAGAGTATCGTGCACCAAAGCTTTTTTTATTCTCGTGCAATTACCTTTTTCCGCGGACATATATATGCAGCAGGAAGTCACTCAGTCAGGCAATGACTTGCAACCGAGCTTTTTTTAATTTTGCAATAGACTCTTATTTATTTTTATGGGATATAATACAATAACTTATTCATTCTTGCATAGTTTTGATTCCCTTGTCCGCACACGGCATACTAAGACAATGCATAAACACACCTAATTGCGGGAAACGAATGACTCATTTAGATATTGGTTGCACCCTATACCATGTCGATAAAAAAGGTGCATCATGTCGCCATAATGATAGGGTTTACTGATCGGGCCATAACATACGCATCACTTATCCATTCGTCCCGTGATTCTAAGATGCATGTAGAGGAGTTCAATGCCGTCATTTCAAGCTATCGAACGTAGGCACGCGGTCAGTTTTAAGTGCAATCTGAATTTTCGAAGAAACCGCGGCTATGTTAACAGCTGCATGTATATATATATATGATAATAGCTACATAAATAATCACATCTGCATATGTGATTATGTTGCATAATTTATATGAGCATATAGCGTGCCAGAATATGCTCACGCCGGCAACAGAGGTCCCTGGTGGAGCCTTTACACATGTTGAGGCGCCCTATATACCTCTGTCCTATGAAATGGCATGTCAATATCGGAATGGGCATAGTCGAAATTGGTTTCCGATGATGCTACCTCGCGGGGACCCGATCCATCAGCGGTTGTGGCAGCAACGTGCTCGCGTTCACCTTGAGCAGCAGCAGATAATCATTGGCAGTGATGAAACGTTGCCGGCTGCCAAGCATACGTCGTCGTTGTCTCATTATGATGAACATCGGCAGTGCATCATCGGCACGGCACCATCGCCATCTCCGAAGCCGCCTTTTGATGATGTATTTTGCGACGTGGTTGAGCATCATGCTGAGACTGTGAGTGCTGGAAATCATGGAGCATCATCATCACCGTCACTATCAGCTACACATCGTATACTCACATATGACGACCCTTCGTCTAATGAAGCAACACATTGTTATACGGCTGATGACCCTGCTGATACTTGGAATGCATGTGAGGTGCGGCAATCTGCCCATATAGTATATACTAATAACGATGATGCAGCACTTGTAATGAATGCTGATGGGCCGTCACATTGCCTTCATTATTGTGATACAGCCTTGAGTATGGACATGGCTGCAACACTAACGAAGTGTAATTGTGACATATCGGCCATGAATGATGAGACATCGGCGTCGTCAGCACATCATCAATTGGGATTATTATATACTATTGATGGTGCAGAATTCAGTGGCAATGCAGTTGAGAACGGTTGCGAGCAGCGGCAGCCGGATATTGACAATGTTCAATTGTCATCACTGTCGTCATCATCCGTTTTTACCGATACAACTATGTGTGCTGACACTTCTGCACCATCAGCATCGCATCATCTTCGTGTTTCTAATTTTTCGGTGCGCACACAAGACCTGATCGCAGAATCCAAGCAGTTTATTGCGCTGTCTCAGCA
>LGRX02034192.1:0-19571 GCA_001247695.2 Cymbomonas tetramitiformis
GCGGGCCGCGATCAGACATGGAGGGCTCCGGGAGGCGGGCCGCGATCAGACACGGAGGGCTCCGGGAGGCGGGCCGCGATCAGACATGGAGGGCTCCAGGAGGCGGGCCGCGATCAGACATGGAGGGCTCTGGGAGGCGAGCCGCGATCAGACATGGAAGGCTTCCGGAGGCGGGCCGCGATCAGACATGAAGGCTCCGGGAGGCGGGCCGCGATCAGACATGGAGGGCTCTGGGAGGCGCTCCGCGATCAGACATGGAGGGCTTCGAGGCGGGTCGCGATCGTAGACACATGGAGGGCTTAGGGGCGGGGCCGCGATCAGACATGGAGGGCTCCTGGAGGCGGGCCGCGATCAGACATGGAAGGCCCGGGAGGTGGCCGCGATCAGGACATGGAGGGCTCTGGGAGGCGGCCGCGATCAGACATGGAAGGCTCGGGAGGCAGGCCGCGATCAGACATGGGGCTTCGGGAGGCGGGCCGCGATCAGACATGGAGGGCTTCGGGAGGCGGGCCGCGATCAGACATGGAGGGCTTCGGGAGGCGGGCCGCGATCAGACATGGAGGGCTCCGGGAGATGGGAGACGATGGGGTTGGGCGATGGGAGCTTCGGCACGCGGGCAGTATGGGCCGCTCGTTCATCATGATCATTTTATGGGAGGGATCGACCTACAGGCTGCAGTGAAAGAGGCGAAGCACAGCGCCTTCAAAGATCCCTCTAAATACTGCCGCGACATGTGCGGCCGACGACACAATCTTGAGGAGCTTCGTGAGCAGCGTTTTAAGTGCGCTCCGGCACCTTCCTGTCCTCCCGACCCCCCTGCACAGTTAGGGAAGGCTTAATCTTCCTTTTTTTTACCTGGTCCCCGGCCTCCAGCCCCTCTTTTAACTCTGGCTCCCCCGCGCGGAGGGCCTTGGGATCCAATTGCTGCAGCAGCGCCCACCCAGGACTAAGGCGCACGTTGGAAGAACTCGTCAAGGGGGGTCCTCCAGACGGGGAAGGGGTGTTGCCCAGAAAGATGTCAAACTCGGACGCTAAATTCTAATTTTGCAACACCCCTTGCCAAAGATCGGGGCTGGCATGAGAATCGCAAGCAGGGCGGTGGTGAAAGGCAAGTCGTGAATGTGCAGGGCGGTGGTGAAAGGCAAGTCGTGGATGTGCAGGGCGGTCGTGAAAGGCAAGTCGGGATGTGCAGGGCGGTGATGAAAGGGATGCCGTGATGTGCAGGGCGGTGGTGAAAGGATGCCGTGGATGTGCAGGGCGGTGGTGAAAGGGATGTCGTGGATGTGCAGGGCGGTGATGAAAGGGATGTCGTGGATGTGCAGGGCGGTGATGAAAGGGATGCCGTGGATGTGCAGGGCGGATGAAAGGGATGCCGTGTGGTGCAGGGCGGTGATGGGCTGGATGTCGTGGGTGTGCAGGGCGGTGGTGAAAGGATGTCGTGGTGTGCAGGCGGTGATGAAAGGGATGTTGTGGATGTGCAGGGCGGTGAGATGTGCCGTGGATGTGCAGGGCGGTGATGAAAGGGATGTCGTGGATGTGCAGTGGGGCGGTGAAAGGATGTCGTGGATGTGCAGGGGCGGATGAAAGGATGCCGTGATGAGCAGGGCGGCAGTGTGACGTGGATGGATGCAGGGCGGTGATGAAAGGGATGCCGTGGATGTGCAGGGCGCAAGATGAAAGGATGCCGTGGATGTGCAGGGCGGTGACAAAGGGATGTCGTGGATGTGCAGGGCGGTGATGAAAGGGATGCTGGATGTGCAGGGGCGGATGAAAGGGGATGTGTGGATGTGCAGGGCGGTGATGAAAGGGATGCCGGGATGTGCAGGCGGTGATGAAAGATGTCGTGTGTGCAGGTGTGAAAGTGATGTCGTGGATGTGCAGGCGTGATGAAAGGGATGTCGTGGATGTGCAGGGCGGTGATGAAAGGGATGTCGTGGATGCGCAAGTTTCTTCAGAAGGACAAGTACGCAGCGCTGCATGACATTGGCGACGACGCGCCTAGTATCTTCTTTGAGGCAACCGCCCCCTCCCTCTATGTGCTCCTCTGCCTCTCATCTTTCGAAGACCCTCAGGGTTTTCTGCATCCGAATTTCAAAATTGGCCATTTTGGTGTGGCTCTGACAACTTACCAATGCACCATATTTTCTGTTGTATTTTCAATGATAGTATTCGCGGATTCGATGAATTTGATTGGTAGCCCAGAGACCCAGGATACCCCGCGCCGGCCCGCGGGTGCCGTTGATGACTCACCTGCGGAGGTGTGTGTCCGCATTTTAGGAAAACTGCATCTGGGTTAGGCAAAGGGTTTCCCAGAGTCTACCGAGTGGAAGTAGGGTGTCACATGCGAATTTACAACTTATTTATTTCTTGCTTGCCGGGGATTGTGGGGTGAACATTGGTCAAACACGAAATATTAGCCAGCTGTGGGACATGATGCACCGAGTGTGTATGAGCCCTCAGTGCTCAGTGCAGGGGGATGGGGAGGGAGCGTTGCAATAGGTCTGGTACACGAGCGCCGACAGCCGTATCAGGTGCACCACGGCCGCTGCAACGACCGTCTCACCTGCCGTCCGTCTACAGGCTTGCGCGCGCTTCAGCGCAGCCGCACGAGCCCTGAGGATGGCATCGGTGTTCTCAATGGCACGCCACGGAGTACCATGGGCGATTTGATGGAGGGCGGGCACCATGGGAGCTTTGATGGAGGAGGTTTGGCGCGCAGGGTTCGGGCGAGGGGAATAGCTGTTGAGCTGCTTGTCGAGTATGTCAGAGGGAAGAAAAAGCAATTTGATAAGGTGAGCAGGGCGATTGCGAGGCACCATCACGGATGCAAGCCCTACGCTTCACGGCAAGTGGAGCAACCCCTCCTCTGGGGCGTTCCTGGTGGAATATCAGCACACCGGCTCACCCTGCCTTCGGGATGATTTGTGCAGCTCATGATTTGTATGTCGCATGGTGCAATCCGGAGCAGCCAGCCCTACCTCCGCGGCGCACGAGCAGCCAGCCCTACCTCCGCGTCGCACGAGCAGCCAGCCCTACCTCCGCGGCGCACGAGCAGCCAGCCCTACCTCCGCGGCGCACGAGCAGCCAGCCCTACCTCCGGCGCACGAGTAGCCAGCTACCTGCGCGCACGAGCAGCCAGCCCTACCTCCGCGGCGCACGAGCAGCCAGCCCTACCTTCCTCCGCGGCGCACGAGCAGCCACCTCCGCGGGCGCACGAGCAGCCAGCCCTACCTCCGCGGGCGCACGAGCAGCCAGCCCTACCGCGGCGCACGAGCAGCCAGCCCACCTCCGCGGCGCACGAGCAGCCAGCCCTACCTCCGCGCATGAGCAGCCAGCCCCTACCTCCGCGGCGCACGAGCAGCCAGCCCTACCTCCGCGGCGCACGAGCAGCCAGCCCTACCTCTGCGGCGCACGAGCAGCCAGCCCTACTCCGCGGCGCACGAGCAGCCAGCCCTACCTCCGCGCACGAGCAGCCAGCCCACCTCCGAGCGCACGAGCAGCCAGCCCTACCTCCGCGGCGCATGAGCAGCCAGCCCTACCGCGTTTCATGCCTATTGCATTAAGCTGCGCCTCAAGCGAAGCGATTGCACCGCTGGGTTGCCTCGCAAACTGCTTCTAACGCAAGAGGCGGGAAAGCGCGGCATTGCGCGTTATTCGCAGGCGATGAGGAAGCACAAGGACGAGGGGGCGGGAGCAGCGGGCGGCGCGCGGGGGAAAAGCAAAGCGGAGGTTGAACCAGGTGGAAGCAGGAGGGAGAAGACCGCGAAGGCTGCCAAGGCCTCGAAGGCAGGCAAAGGGAAACACGACAATGCCGACGGGGGCGATGACGACCTATCTATAGACAATTTCTTTGAGTACATGTTCTTGATTCGTTCAGCACATGAAATGGAGCTGGTACGAGGGCGACCTCCATCCCCCCCCCTGCTGCCTTGACCAATCCGTGCCATGCCGCTCCTGTCGCTGCTGGAGAAGCCTTTGCCTCAGTGCACCCAGCCATTGGTGCACGCTGCCGGGGTGCGCTTACAGACTCTTTGGCGCCGTGGGCGGCGAGGCGGCCCATTGAGGGTCAGCGGGAGGGCGCGGGAAGGCGAGGCGGCCCATTGAGGGTCAGCGGGAGGGCGCAGGAAGGCGAGGAGGATGTCTGCCCGGTCCTGATGCACATGGCCGATGAAACCTACAAGCGCCTTAACCTGCGAGTGCTTGCCCACTTTCCCTTTCCCTCCCATCCCTATCTCCAATCCCCCTGGTAGCAGATATGACTCGCCCTGCTCGCCGAGCTTACCCTCTTTGGTTCGAGCTCACTGGGGCGTGAGACACCACTGTAGAAGGCGTCGCCGTGCAACAGATAGTGACGTTTGCCAGCAGTAGGGCGGCTTTTAATATGGAGGAACAGATGGCGCGGTCGAGGGCGTGGCAGAGCACGGCTTGACAGCTGGCAAAACAGGATTGCGCAAAGCCGCGCTGTCGTCGTGGAGGCAAGGCTTCGTGAGGTGGCGGCCAGGGGTCTGCATGGCGTCCAGGGGGCTCGCAGGCCACTGCTTGCATTTCGTTGGTATGACGCGCGGGGGTTTGTTGTGGGGCAGAACACGGACGCGCTCTTCGGGACAGATGTGGAGGCACTGCCAGCACGCAGCACCGACACGTGGCTGCTGCTGCTGATGCGCATCCTTATCATGGAGTTCAACAAGATCATCTACATGGGGAAGTGGCCAATCTCGTGGGGGCTGAAGGAAGCTCTACTCGCGCTCAAGCAGGTTCGGCGCCGCTGCGTGTCTGCTCCCCTACTCCGCTGCACGTGATGCCACGCTCGTCTGCCTCTCCGAGATGTGGCGGCGCCGCTCACCACCACGCGGAGGTCTCATCGCCTTTTCGAGGAGGAGCGGCCCAGCTCACGGCACGCAGAGGGCTTGGCCGCCCCGTCGCAACTCATGGGGTAGACTTAACCTGGGCCCTCGTCCGGAGACGAATCTGCATTTGCGGGATGTTCTTCAGGTGGAGCTGAGTCCGCCGCCTTATGAGAAGTTCCCGGACTTCCACGACTCGGTGTATCTCGCCACCCACATCGTCTTTGCCTTCTCTGCCTACTCCTCAATCAAGGTCTGCTCTGAGCTCGTCCCCTTCCCCCTTGAGCATATCCTGGCGTTTGAAGGCAGATGCATGCCCTCAGAAACGGTGTTGGGAACGAAACGTGCGGTTTCGCTGCTCCATGGGGCGTGCGAGTGTGGGGCGGTGGTGGGTGGAGGGTGTGAGGGGGGTCGCAGACAACGGAGAGCGAGTGCAAGTGGCTCTATGACTACTGCCGTGTGGCGCTGCGTTATTGGATGCGAAACGATCGCCGGAACCGCAAGATGGAGGTGCGGGAAGCGCGCGCGCTGGCGGAGCTTGAGTTAGAGCAGGAGAACAAAACAGAGGAGGAGGACGCCGCCGAGGCTGTGGGTGAGGAGGCACGGAGCGGGGATGTAGAGGGGGCGCAGGCCTCCGAGGTAAGCCTGTCGTGTCCCGCCTCGTTCCTGAGTGCTGGCAAGCTGTCTCTGAGTCTGGCCGTGTCCCAGGGCAAGCGCGGTGGACATCCCACGGAGGCGGAGGCGGAGGCGGACGGTGAGCCAGGCGGGCGCGGCATCAGGGTAGGTGAGCCTCCCTTGGCTTAGGCCCCCCCCTTCGGTGTGCTCAGCCGTCGAGAAAGCCTTGTTCGCACTGGTCAGAATCGCCGCTGTTCATCGCACCAACAGGAATGCGCCTGATTGGTCAGGCCAAGCCCTTCTCCGTGGAGTCCCTATCAGGCACTCGCTGCGGCTCTTCGCCGCCCCCTGCTTGACCGGAAAGAGCCGGTCTCTTCCCAGTGCAGTCCTGGCGAGGTTGAGCGCACGGAGTCGGCGTCGCCCTGATTTTCACCCCCTTGCGCCGCAGCCCCCTCTGCGCCAGCCCCTGTTAGGCATGCTTGTCTCGGCCATGGCCACGGGGGGCTGCGCGAGGCGGAGAGGAGGGCGTGGGGCGGGGTTGCTGCAGCACTTCGTGGACGTGGACGGGGTGGCAGAGGCTGTGGATGTGTTGCGGGGGTCCGGCCTGACGGAGGGGAGCGACGCGCTGTTGTGTGAAGGCTGCCTCTTCCTGCTGCGCGTGCAATCCAAGTACGGCCCACTCACAAGTGCCCCAGGCGTGTTCTTTATGTTTTGCCCGCTCCGGCTCGCCACGCCGTGCAGCACAGCTGCCTGCCATCTGTGAACCATGGGCCTTGTCCAGTGGTGCACGCGCGGCGTGGTCCCGGGCGCAGTGCACTCGCCAGGCGCTTCCAGCATTTGCCGGAGACGCAGCTTGCCAGCCCGAATGCTGATCACGCAATTGAGCCCATTACGCAATTGAGCCCGTGACGAATTGAGCCCATGACGGAATTGAGCCCGTGATGGAATCGCAATTCTACGGGGATTGTCTGGTGAAGTGATCGATGGTGAAGGGAGCACGCTCCCTGTGCAACCCGCATTTGCGTATCCGCCACTTTTTTGCTTTAACAAACCGCCCACTCCACTGCTCTGTGCCAACCGCCCCGCCGAGCCGCCTTCTCCCAAACACTCGGTTCCTGAAATGCCTGATAGTTTTCTGACGGGCCTGGCAGCGATGCCAGGCCACCTCCTTGTTGCCACGCCCTCCGCGCTTCTCATTGGACCGAGCGCCGCGCACTGTGCGAGCTGCGGAAGTCATCACCGTTGAGGGCCGGGGTGCTTCCAGGGACGGGCAGTTTCCGGTGGTGTTCCAAGGTCCGCCCGAGTCCCTCCCACCACAGGTGGTCCGCCGCTCTTGCGGCCTGCACTGGGCGGGTTATGGGAGGCCCTTGGCTCTACCATGGAGCCAGGATTTAGCGTCCCATCTCCCAAATAAAATGTGCGGGGTACATTGCGTCCCACCGCCGTGATGAGGAAGCAGGGAGCGTGGGATGAGATGCTGGAATGTGTGGCATTCTGCCACTGTAGTGCGGATTGCCGGCTCGGCAAAGGCCCGTAACCTGGTACAGGTCAGGCGCCGAGATTCCTATGCCCAACTTGGAGTTGGCAGAGGCAGTGTCCGTGAATTCAGCGGCCTTCTGCTCTTGCGAAATGGTTGATATTAGGATATGTGAGATCCCGCCGCCCCTTGATGAGGCAGTGTCGCTCGAGTCTCTGAGCATGCCGGCTTTGCACCGTCTAGGGGAGGAGACGGCGCAATCTGCATTCGGGGACGATCCAAAGGTGCGGCTGCACGCGGAGCGCCCGGGGGAGCTCTTGCCTGCGTGCGCGCGGCGTATCCTGCGCCCTGATTGCGTGCGGGTGTCTCTCATGCCAATGGAGCATCGGCACCGGAGCACCGGATCCTGAGCCATGTCGAAGCTCCATGTGGGCGCCCTTGAAATGGTTGCGTGGAGTTTGCAATGGAACTGATCCTGGAAATCGTGGAAAATGTGACCAAGATGTGATCAAGATGTGACTAACCTGTGACTGGACTGTGACTAACCTGTGACTAGGATATGACTAGACTGTGACTGACCTGTGCTTAAGATGTGATTTGAATGTGAGGTGAATTGTTGAGCGCCCGGGGTCATTTCTTGATGCAGTCGTGTTTGTGTCCGATTGCGGTGTTCACAAGCTTGTTGTCAAGTTCCCATGCACAAGGGTCTCGATTCTACCAGGCTCTAGGAAATCAAGTCGAAGGCTCCCAAATGTAAAGTGCAGCTTTTGATCCCCCTCAAAGCGGTGCTCAGAGCAGCCAGCAAGACTCGCGATGCTGGGACCACAACGTGACCTCTCAGCCACATGGGTATGCGCGTATTCCCAGGGAAAGAAGAAAGGGTACTACGACCGTATACACGCCACGTGGGTTGCGACACAGGTGAGGTGTCCCACAGGCTTTGCAGCCCACGTGGAGCCTACGTGGCGTTACGCAGGCAATTTCAGTGCCCTTTGTACTGCCATTCTTTGCGATGGCCAGATGAATTGTTGTGCGCTGGCAGGCGCTGCGCGATCGCGATTACAAGATCGAGCGCAAGGGAAACGTTCGATGGAAGGTGCGTGACATTCCACGTAACCCAGCAAAGCCCCACCTTGTCAGCGGGCGGTCAACCCATCTCAGCATCATAGGGCTGATAGACCACTTCAGCCTCAGCGGGCAACCTTGTCAGCAAGAGAAGACGGTCCACCTTAGCACCGGCATTGGCCCATGTCAACGTCAACTGGCGGCCCGTCTCGGCCATCGCAGGGGGGGGGCATCTCCGCATTCGCATGAGCGGCACGGCATGATTACAAGAGGCGACCTGTTGAGTATCCACAGTTGACCTGGTTTCGCATTAGACCTGTTGAGTATTCACAGTTGACCTGTTGAGTATCCACAGTTGACCTGGTTTGTGGTCCACCTCAGCATCAGCGCGGCGGCGCACATCATCTGTAGCAGTCGGTCCATCTCCAGTTGAGCGAGTAGACCATCTCAGCATCTAAAGGGAACGCCGTTTGAGTGGTGGCAAATATACAGCATAGTGAACGCCGCATTTTAGCATTACCCGGGGGCATCACAGCATCAGCCGCCCAGCTATTTTAGCATGAACACTTGCCTTTGGCAACACAGTAACGCTTCACATTTATGAAAGCAGGGCTGGAACTTTTGAAATCAACGCCCCATTTGATTCTTAGAGGATTTTCTACCATATTAAAGCATTGCTTGACACGTTGATAGTGTCGAATATGCATCCAGCTTAATGGTTTCTTGTTTTTTCGGGGAAAATCCAGAAGTTGGTTTCTCGTAGGAGAGCTTCAATATATATTTTACATAGGCTTTTACTGTACAAGGAAACCGTGGAATATGTGCAGGAATGGATCACGCGACTGCTAAAAGAGGTTGAATTTAATAATCTTGAATACGAGCCAAAGTGGAAATGTGATTTGAATCCAAAAGGCATCACGTTCAGGGTATAGCCGTAACTTCAGCTGAAATGTGATTCAAATAGAAACAGCCCCACATGTGACAGATAACGCTGGCCTGAGTAGAACTATGAGACATTTTCAAAGGTAACCTGTTATTTCAAAGGTAACCTAATATATAGTATTAGTCTGAGTGGAATGGTGATCTAAATCCTGAAGGCAACAACACGGATTGAACCACAATGGCGCTCTTGTGAACCGCAGTTCATCGTAAACATGGAATGTGATGGTGCATGCAGTTTGGACCTGTGGATACTTTTTGTTGCAGACAGACAATGTTCCGTACGATAATCTCGTATTTTGTTTTGTATGCCGAAAAAGTAAATCTTCACCAATGAATACTTTAACGTTGCATGCTCGATATCAGTATTCTGATATACTGATAATATTGCTTCAATTGAGCCCATCTTGAATGAATGGTGTCTGGCATGTGCCCTCGCTGGTTCGTGAATATGATGTAGTATAGACCGCGGATGAAGTGCAGATCGCTGAAGCTTAATTTTCTCCCCGACCGTTATTTACATTAAATCATTGACGGGTGGTTAGCTGCTATAAAGTTTGGCAAACTCTCGGTGTTTTCGTCTGACGTGTTTAAAATAGCAAGGCACTGCGGGCATTCTTTAGTGGTATATAGGTGTACGTATAAATTCCGACTGAAGGAAGATGTGGGTAGATCAGAAAAGGGGGAAGAGCATCTGTAGGCTTATGGCTGCTATGAATTATGGCGGGGAAAAGCACATTCAATCATTCCCGCTTGAAGACAGCTTTTTTCCTTCAATATCGATCGATATCCATCTGTGCTTGAAGATGAATACTGATATAGGGAAAGCGACAGTATCGTGATTGATATATCAGTTTTCGTGAACCAATCAGAATTGATAGATATGCAGCGCGCGAAAAATCGGGTCGATCTCGATACACAAATAATTCAGGATCTGTCAATGTGTAGAGAGAGAAAAACGGAACGATCAAGCATAGAAGCGTTCCTAACCATCACCGCATAATCTTAGTATGGCTGTGCTGTATAATAGTCATCGTAGCGCTAGAGTTTAGAAACATTGTGCAGCAGTCTCTAGAATTTTGCATATTCATTCGCTATCACTCGACGAGTTATAACGAAACTGCATCATGTTTTTGGATATTGTCTTATGATGTCCGCGAAACAAATCTCTCGGGTGCTGACGAGATCAGTCCCCGGTCCGTGCTGGTCATGCTACACGGCCCATCAACTTATTTTTTAATGTGTTCGGTATAGTAGCTGCACTATATTGACGCCACAGAGAGATAGCGGTGACTGTTATCGTATTGCCCCCGCAGATTTTTCGCGAAGGCATATTGCGATGCTCGGCGTTTGCCCACGCGCATACCGAATGTGGAAAATGAGAAGGTGTATCATATTTTCAGTCACATCTGATGTGCTGAATGAGGTTTATTCATGGTGATTTCCCCCACATTTAGACGTACACGAACATGTGTCCAGATGGTCGTCTAAAGCAGATATCGATCGATTATCGACTTATCGATCGCGGATTTATATGGATCAATGAGATAGTCTTTGGAATCGCCGTCTAGAATTTCGAAATCGGATCCGTAGACGCTGTACGAGCGGGCAATCGGAATCCAGAATCATGCTCTTGTTAGCCAATGGGTGTTGCAGTCGATCAATCGATCGATGCGATAAGCTGAGTGCTGGAATTTGATTGGTTGGGTGCTGAATGCGTGGCGGTAAACCAGAGTGAATACTACTATTGGTCGGATGCTGAAAGCATTTCTGTTGTATTTTCCCAAATTTAAAAGCAGGATTCGGAAGTGTGGAGCTTGGTGGTTTTATCCTTAGCGGCCAGCTGGCTATATGCAGTGCGAGAATAGTATTTCGTGCCGATGGTTACGTTTTTTTTTTTGCGCATCATGAGCTTCGTTCTGTGTTGCTCCGCTCACATTCTCCTCATGCGCGACTGCCTCTTCACACATATTTTGGTTTGTTGGCAGCAACCAAGCTTTTGCCTGCTTTCTTTCCACGCGCTCGGTATTTTGCTCCACAGAATTTCGGACATGTCACTTGGAATATCAAAAGAGGTCCTAGCTGCGAGACTAGGGCTTGCCCTGGCGGAATCATGAGTCAATAAGCTTAACTGGTCACGTCACCTTCATGTTTTATGCACTCAGTGGCCGTCTTCTAATAAAGGTCGTTGTGATGTAATCCTTGATGGCAGGTATTGCGAGCGCGTGAAGTTTAACGCAACGGTAGCTTCTGTGCTCAAAATTCGTGTTTACTTCACAAACCCCCTTGGTGCTTTGCGCTTGGTATTTCATTTTTCGTCGACTGACCGCGTATGATGTTTGCACTGCGGCGGGACTCAGGTCCCAACGCACTTCTGGGAGTCCGGCATCATCAGGGATTAACGATAAAGCAATACGGGGGGTTTCCCCGCAGAGATTGTGAAGATCCGGGTAGCTTAATTCAACAAGGACATCCTAAGCGCAATGACGAGCTTACTAGAAATAGATATTCTTGAGAGGGAAAACTGTAAAATGTAAGTAACAGAGTTCTCCTTTTCATGCTCGACATCAATAGGCCTAGTTACGATAGGCTTATATTAGACTCGACAAAGAAAAGTAGTATATGACTATATATATCCATCTCGAGAGAATGAGTTCTGTGCCAGGAAGAATCCGGCATTGTGTGTGGTTGTGCTGCATGTTATGTACGTGGCATCACGGCAGCAAATCGATCCTATATATTTCCTCATCCTGCGAAGTACATTGCTGTAACGAAAGGTAGTACCAAAGTGTTTTTATTCTAGTGAAATGAATTGAGGGAAATAAGGACAAAGTCCATGCCGGACGTGTTTTTCTTGCCGTTAACTTGACAATAATTTCGAGATTTTGCCCTTTCGTCACCTTCCGATACCGGTATAGTGTAGCGCTTTCGCGAAAATATGGGGTATTTATCGTTTTTATTACATACATATGATTACAATGCATAGGATTACAATACATTTGACTATGATATTTCTCAGCGCCGTGAGCTCTTTAACATTTAATATCGAAGATGCTAAAAAATACTACGGTATTTGGCTGAAATCGCTATTGCGCTACAAAATGTAAAACCTGCCGTTATTTTGTATATCATCGCAACTTCCTTCTCTTTCCTTATTCCTTATCGCAACGGTGCTAATATCGCATCATTCTTTGAGTAAGCCAATTCTTTCCACTGTTGTTGGGAAAACTCAAATCATAAAAACCATACCAATCATATTAAAAACAGCTTTGATTAATATTTGCAAACCGGAAAACATGACTTGAAAACTCCTGCATAGGTTAAACCATTTCAGTGATTCGGTTACAGTTCCAAGACGAAACATGCTACACCACTCTAAAAACTCGTCTAGAGAGAGAGAGAGAGAGAGAGAGAGAGAGAGAGAGAGAGATGTGTTACAAAAGCGACGCGCAAGGATAAACGGTTATATTATGATCACTAGTTCTTTACCATGTTCAACAGAATATCGTAACTGCTTAGTCTTGAAAGGCTTGTGAAAGGCGGCTTGCTTTCTAATGTTCACCAGTGAATCTCATCCACAACTCATAGCACATGAACACGCTTCCGTGTAGGGGCATCGCCTTCATAAGTTCGATGGAAAGTCCCTTATATAGAACGAACGGGCCTTCAGCCCTGACGCTTCTAAGGGTACAGTCCAACAGGCCTGTATAGTTAGAGTTTGGGTCTTGGATACGGGTTTTCAAGATGTCGACCGGGTAAACTGGGAGCCAAGAGCCGGCGCCAGCGAGGCCGCCCAGGAACATCATCTGCACCGGGGTATGCCTGCCATCGTCGCCAAATGCAGGCATAATCTTTTTGCCGAGCTCGTAAATCACGTAGTATACACCCATGCTTGGCATGTCCCTGTAGCACGGGAATGACGTTCCACGTTAGCTGAACGAAAGTTCCGAATCGCACTTCATAGGCACAGGCACATGGACGTGGTAGATGCTCCGAAATTCACTGGCGAGAGCACAATAGAAGGGACCGTTGACAACTTACCTCATAAGCGTCGCGAACGTGCCCTTGAACAGACCCTCCTTGGAAAACAGACCATGCTCTTTAATCAAGTAGGCAGCGCAACTAAGTGTGCCGGTGTAGGGTTTGGCACCCTCCACTTGCATAGCCACTTTCACTCTGTCTGCGGGTCCCATCACAATTGTAGAAGCGGCACCCGCAGCAAAACCAGCCAAGCAGATTTGCCACAAGCTTGGCTTGAAGATTTCTTTAGTTTCTCCCGATGCACTCCGGAAGCGATCAATGACGTTGCCATACACTCCGAACGTGGTCGCTTTGATGATGCCGTATGCCATGAAAGGCGACTCGATTCCCTGAGGAAAAAACTCGGCGTTCAATAGGTGCGACGCCCGGGATGGCCTAGATGCTAAGTATGTGATTTCCTTCGCAGCGATACTGAGGACACGTTAAGAAAACAGTTCGAATAGTAGGAGCGTTTTCCGGAAGCCAGCTATCAAAACGCATGTTGATGAGAGTGGGACAGGTTGCGACCTTGTAGAAAGAAGCGAAGCCCTCCTTTGTGGCAATGTCTTTCGCGACTTGAAAAATTGGGGGCGATTTCATACCGAGAGACTGCACGCGGACTTTGATCGTATCAAGCGGATATGCAACCGTAATGCCCACCATTCCTCCTATTTGGCCACCGACGAAGTGTGTAGCGAAGCGTTGGACTCCGGCAAGGAAGGATTCCTCGCCTGCCGATGCCACCTGCGGCTCCTTGGCGCTAAACAGCGCGTTGTGTGGGCGTGCGCCAGCAGACGCTGGGGTAGCTATTCTATGCAAACATTGTGAAAGGAAATCGGGCGAGTGAGCATGGGGCCTTGCGGTTGCGCCGTAACAGGAGCCCTTGTTGAGTGAATAGAGGCTGTTGTCCATGGTTCACTTTTGACCACACCCTAGAAACTTGCTAGAAAGCACCCAGGTGTGATATTACTTGCGGGAACTCCTTCTCGCACGAAACGAATTCTGGCTGGCGTGACTTTTCGGCACTCGTGAAAAGACGACACGAATCAATTGGAATGAGGGACTTAAGCCAATTGTCCACAAGGGCACCGATGGCTCCGGATTCTTCTATTTTGCCATATCAGTGTCCAGCTGGAAGACATGTGGCACATCTCACTTGCCACGTATATCTGCTTGTTGAAAAGAATGTACACAATCAGTTGGATAACTTGGATTGGTTTTCAAGTTTTTAGTTCACGACGGACTGACAATCCTACGGTATGTAGGTGCTTAGGCGTTCGAAATCGCACCCTGAAATTACTCTCTGAAAGGAATTCCCACGTGTTTATTGAATCACCAGAAGTTTCAGAGTTCCGTAGGCAAGAGGACCAGTGTCGATATTTAGTATCCAAGGGCTGGTGGTAGCTAAGCAAATGTTGTCATCTCTTAAGTATGGTCCAACGCATTATATATTGCAAAGAGATCGACGGCTGGTGGTAGCTAGTCGTTGGCTGGTGGTAGCTACCACTTACACGTCGGATTTTGAGGACATTGAAGAGGACACATCCGACATCGGCAAAATTCCAGTTTCACACCCATTCGATCGTCGATTGCGCCCGATGCCGCAATCTTGAAGTTCATGCCAATTGTACAATCCGTACAAGCTGTCTTTCAGCATGCTGTTTGCTGACTCAGTAAACAACCGTTACAGTTTCGAGTTTGGGCTCGCCCTGTCATGTCAATGCCATGCCATGCCATGCCATTGCCATGCCATGCCATGCCATGTCACGTCAGCGTCACGTCACGTCACGTCACGTCACGTCACGTCACGTCATGGCATGGCATGGCATGGCATGGCATATGGCATGGCATGGCATGGCATGGCATATGGCATGGCATGTTATGTCATGTCATGTCATGTCATGGCATGTCATGTCATGTCATGTCAATGCCATGTCATGTAGTCATGTCATGGCAATGTCATGTCATGTCATGTCATGTCATGTCATGTCATGTCATGTCATGTCATGTCATGTCATGTCATGTCATACAGCGTTTTAGGTCCATATTTATTTTCACATCAAGTATAAAAGCCCAGAGACGTCATATGGCGTCTTTGACCCAAAATTCGAGTTCTTTGGTTTTCATAGCCTGATTTGTCCGCTTATTCTGAATTAGTGTACGATTCCGCTAACTTTGACGGCTTCGAAGTATCCTACGTGGCGAATTGTCAAAATTCGGCGGCGCGCTCTTTCAGTATCCCTCAGAAGGGCATGTTGCTGGATTTGACACTGTGACACTCAAAACTGTCACATGTCACTTCCTATGGTAGGCTGGCTGACCGTCACCAGTAGACGGGAAACACCCGTTAGGTATTTATGTATGCCTCTCTGTTATCTATCACTCTTTTACCGTTCTGATCCCGTAACCCTTAACTCAGGGTTTATCTCACCAGTTAGATATATATTACCGCCGAACTATATATCTGCCAGGTTTGGCCCCACTTGCGCTTTATTTAGCCACTGCGAGATTGCCACCATGAGTGGCTAAGCTCGAACGCCTGGGATGGAGTGAGGCGCTCCGCGCGTGAGAGTGCCGGCAGTCACGGGTATGGCCTAAATTTTATGGGTTGATTTACGGCACGCCGCACCGGTTGGAGAACGATTTTCTTACGGGTCTTAATAACGTTGGATTGGTTTACGTTTTCTGGTTGGATCCCACACCGTTGCGTATTGGCCGCCGCTACCACACGACTTCCCGGAATTATTTGATCTCTCACGGCTGCCGTATCGGCGACCCGCGCGTTTCTTGGCCGCCCGAAACTGCCGCACATCTCACGTTTCATTGCCTCACTCCGCCCCTTCAGTCCTTCTCACTATGGTTGCTTCTACTCGAGCCACCGCTAGCATGGCGAATCGCCGACGCGCACTATCCACGATTTTTTATTCAGCAGCTGCGAGACACGCCAACACTCCAGCCACACCGCCGGCGGCTCAGCCGGCTGCCAATTCAGCAGGTGCTGCGTTCCTAGCCTCGGTGCGTACACTTCAACGGGAGCACTTCGACATGAAGGTCTCCAAGTCCGTTCGTCAAAAGTTATTCGAGGACAAGAACGGGCGATTTTCAGGGACTGAGTGCCACGCGTCCGCACTCTTCGCCAGGATGGTCTCTGCGCCGCAGACGGCATTTGTCACGGAGGACATTGGTTTTGCACCCCTTTTCCTGCTGGACAATGCTACCCTTCCCGTCCGCGTGGAGGCCAACGCCTTGTTGTTCTCCGCGCTTGAGCTCATGGTTGACCCCACGTCACCCGCGGCTGACTGGATGGACTCCTCGCACTCCACCTTCCCGAGGCAGCGACGGTAAGCGCGTGCTGCTTGAGTTTGCCCGCCGCATGATCCCGGCAGATGACCCCTTTCAGGGTCAAGCGGACATGTTGAGCATCCGCATCTCCGCGGGCGTGGACCCGCATGACAAAATCGGCGACTTCAACGCCGCTCTGAAGGCCGCGAGAACGCGGGCAACACTCCAAGATGAGGACGTGAAAGCGTTGTTCATCAAGTCCCTCGACACCGTCTTCTACCAGCCGGTGGTGTCACGGTTGCTTCTCCACGATCAACGAGCCGCTCACGACCTTCTCACGATTCAACAATGGGTGCGTGAATGCTACTCCGAGCACGTGCGAGCGGGCACCGCCACGGCGTCCGCACACCGCTACTCTCACGGCACGCATTTCATGGAGGCGGCCGCCGATGACTCCGGTGGACACGGCGAGCTCGCGGACTTGAGGACGATGGTCCTCGACTTGAAGCGTCAATTGGCCGCGTTCCTCAACACCGCCGAGTCCGAGCCGTCCCCACGGGGATTTACCCCTCGCGCGGACAAGCCGGACCGCCGCGTCAAGACCCGCTTCGCGGCCTCACCCCTCCCCAAAGGGGGGAATTGGTCTCAATCCGTCTCGAGGAAGGTGGCCTTCCACCGCGACAGCGGTGCGACCATCCGCCGTACTGCCAAAATCAGGTGTGTGCTAAGGGGAAGGCGAGGCATTGGCACCGGGACTGCCCGAACGGGGGCAGGACCGGACTCTCGGCCTACGCCTTCGCCGAGGAGGCCGAGAACTCCGTGCTGGCCGCGAGGTTCCAACACGCCATCGACAACGGCGACCCCGTGGAATTCGACGCCCTCTGCATGCTTGCGGGCGGGAAGCCGGAGGTCTTCACCGATCTTTCCGCGTGTTCGTTCTGCGAGGAGGACGGTGAGATCCTCGTGTCCGCCGTCACCGAGTTCTATGAGATGGCACACGCGGCTGGGGCTTCAACATTCAACATCAACACCTTCACTGCCGACTTGCCGGTGGTGTCGGAGCCGGCCGCGCACTCCCCGCCCGCGTCGGTTGAATCCGAGGAGGAATGGACCGGTCCGCCGAACCCCTTCTGCCCTCCCGTCACCCGCACGTTTGCCGACTTCGTTGAGAGCACGGGGGTTGCATTGGGGGCGCCCGACGAGCCGGCCGCGAGCATGAACTTGCTCTCCGCGGTTGAGACACCGGAGCGCGTGAAGGACTACAAGCCCGCGACCTACGCCGCGAGCGACGATGACGACGAGGATGCCTCGGTGGCACCGCCGCGGCCACGGTACGGCTGTGGGAACGCCATTCCGGGCTTCGGGAGGTCTCTTCTCACTTCGTCCTTGGTGTGTGCGCTGTTTGTGATTTGTGCCACCGCCGCGCCGCACACCGTTGCCGATGTCGGTGGTGCCGGTGCGCGCACATGCACGGCTCCACCGGTCGGTGGTGCTACGTGGACTGCCTCAGCAGTCCCGGCTACGGAGGCTTCGCCGACTGAAGTGGTTCGTGACGTGCCGTGTGCTATTCCGCCTCGTCTCCACCGGCGGGAGCGGAGGCGGCAGGGCCTCTATATGGCTCCGGTGCCGTGGCATCCCGGGCCGCCGCCGCCTGCCGTGTTATTTGAGGACGGTCCTCCGCTGTCGCCGGCATCGTCTTCAGATGACGAGGCCCCACCGTCGGGAGTAAATCCGGCAGATGGGGGGCTACTTACGATTGCCCCCTGATTTTTTTTTTGTGCCCCCTGAAAAATTGCCGCCTGAAAACCATTTTCAGGCCCTGAAAATGGTTTTCAGGGCCTGAAAATCACTTTCAGGGTCTGAACTTGTTTTATACTAGGCTAGTTATACACCTTAGAAAAAACTTCATGGATAATATAATTTTTACACCAATTTTCAGGGCCTGAAAATTTCGAATTCACACTCTTAAGATGCCCCCTGAAAATGGTTTTCAGGGCCTGAAAATATTATTCACTTTTCGTGTTATATAAAGTTTAGAATTATATTCTCATGTCCTCATCTTGCCCCCTGAAAATGGTTTTCAGGGCCTGAAAATTTTACAGTGTTCCAAGCCCTGAAAATTCACATAAGGCATTTTCAGCGCCTGAAAAACCATTTTCAGGCCCTGAAAACGCCTGAAAACCATTTTCAGGGCCTGAAGACCATTTTCAGGCCCTGAAAACTCGTTTTCAGACCCTGAAGACCATTTTCAGGCCCTGAAAACTCGTTTTCAGACCCTGAGAACCATTTTCAGGCCCTGAAAACTCGTTTTCAGACCCTGAGAACCATTTTCAGGCCCTGAAAACTCGTTTTCAGACCCTGAAAACCATTTTCAGGCCCTGAAAACCATTTTCAGGCCCTGAAAATGACTTTCCAGCCCCTGAAAATGTCTTTCAGGCCCTCAGGGATTCATTGCAAGTTGTGCATGCTCCCCCCCTATACTCATGTTATCCATTATTAAGTGTGCTCAGGCACGTGACGGGCATTCCTCCCAAGTAGACAACCCTCTGGAAGGGTATTCAACCTATAATTGCCGCTTAACACCGCTACTCAACCCCCCTTGCTTTCCACGGTGTGTGGCTAAGGATTGAATCAAGAAAGTTGCCTCCTTGCTTGGAATGCCCATGGCCCGCCACAAGAAGGGATCCACACAAATTTTGGGCTGCCAACCCGATACCTTTGTGTAGTCGGGGACTTGCCCACACTCTCCTTGCCACGGTCACATTTCTGAAACACGTGTTTACGTGTAACACCAACAATCCTACCCAACATAATGCATGCCCCACACACATTTACATTTATATACATGCCTTACTTACATTGCCGCCCGCCAACCTAAGCGCATCTCTCTAATCATTTGCAAGATTGCAACCTACGTTCTACCATGGATGAATTTTTCACTTCTTCGTGGCTAATTCCTATGGCAACAACATTCTTGTCGGCTACTAATCAGATCATGTGGGTTAACAGCAACGGCGATGTCCACGCTCCCTCGATGGCTTCGCTGGTCATGTCGCGGCATGCTTTGTTGCTCCAATCGCTCCTGTTGCTCACCACACACACACCACACCAAACCACACATGCGCCCGGCATGTGCGCCCCCTGCTCAGTTCCATGCGCCCGACAAGGCGCCCCCCCAGCTTAGTTTCATGCGCCCGGCAGGCGCGCCCCAAGCTCGGTTCCAAGCGCCCGGCAGGCGCCCCCCTAGATGCGTGTGTGTCCACCATGCCGCCCCAGATGCGTGTGTCTTCACAGTGCCCCCCAAATGCGTGTGTGTCCACGGTGCCCCC